>JABTXL010016720.1:0-37698 GCA_025134845.1 Neodon shergylaensis | reverse complement strand
GGAAAGACAGTAGAAAACAAAATTATTAGCTTTATCCATCCGTGCTAGGAGAAGCTTGGAGCAGGAATTCAGTTAAGCAGATGTTAACAAGGATGCTTTCTGGGACCCCTGGGTCCTTTCCTTTCCAGTATTGGTCCTGTCTAACTATTCACCTGTTAGTATTCAGGCATGTGTACTGGCCTGGGCTTGGGGTAAATGTCCTCAGCTGTAGTCACTCAGAGCTCTGTAACGGCTTAAGCAAATGCAGACAGATTGTCAAAATATATACAGCTTTAATGGAGAAATAGACTTACAGAACCACTGTTCCTGCGGAGACCAGGAAAGCAAAAAGCAAGCGTCTGGGAGCACGCTCGCCAAATTTATAGGCAAACATTAGCCCAAGGCGAACACGCCCCCTAAGGGGTGGGACTTATCCCTACATCTCCCCCTTTTGTCTAAATAAGATGGAACTAAACCAAATACAACTATATACAATAATAACAAATAATAAATATAACAAACAATATTGAGAATCAAAAGTTTTGCTAAACATTCTATCTCAAGGAGTCTAAATAATGTAGAGAGTAACTACAATTATATAATCTTCAACTCTATCAAAGATCTGAGAAGGGAATAAATATTACTTAATAAACGAGATATGTCCAAAATGTGCAACAATTGACAGAGACAACTGACTACCTGGGCAATCACCCAAAGTCTTGTTTGCAATGTTGAGTCAACCAACTTTGGCTAAGGCCTAACATAACTGACATACCATTATTAAAGGCAAGAAACTTTCTTAGAACTATCCTACCCTGTCTTGGCAGGATAAGACAATCCTGTTTCATTGTCAGAAGTTGAGGTATGGGCTTTTCTTAACCCAAAGGCCAGTTTTGCCAAGAAGACAAGCTCCTAGTGGAGTGCCTTTGGTGCTCAACGTTCTCTCGGGAATAGAGCGGTGTTGCCAGGAGCAATTGTGTCTCACTATCACGAAACTCTGAGTTATATTAAAGGCCATTTTCTACAGCTCTTTGAAGAGGTTGATGATTATCTATCTATACTGAGTATAATCTCTATATATCTAAAGAACCTGATTAGTCTAATTATAAATGACAAACTTAGGTGACTATTAATCTATATAATTCTCAATATCTATCTAACTTAAAGACTAAGACAATAAACAACTGTGTAACAAATGATGATAATGACCTCCAAATATAAACACTGTACAAATATACATTGCAATATGGTAAATATATATCAATACACAAACATTATATAAGTATCTTAATCAGAGGTAGAAATGTACACTGCAATATGGTAAATATATACAATATATATATCAATACAATATATGTCAATACATAAAAAATGTTTTAAACAGAGGTAGAAACAAGCATGCATACAATAGTCAATATAATTTAACTTTGTATCAATATACAAGAATCGATACCAATATATTTGTCTAAAAACAGTAACTCACAATTATAAATCTATTATCCCATCATTCCCTCTTTTCTTTTTTCTTTCTTTTTTTTCAAAGTGATCCCTGAGCTTATAAAATTCCTCCCCCAACCTCCCAACCCCTAAATGATGTCCCTAAACCCAGGGGCAAACTTTACTGGGAGAGGGGACGTTGTCCTCTAGAATTACTTCCAGCTGTCATGGGGGCGATGTTCTTTCTGGGGGATCCTGTGAAAGTAAAATGATGGTTAAATTTCAAGATCAATGTCTTTTAAAATTGCAAATAGTCTCTGAGTATTTTGTGGAGGTCTGGCCAGAATGTTGTACAAGATGTGCACCATTTCAGCTAACCAAGTTGGGATCGTCTTGTGCAGCTAGTACTCAAAACAGGTCTTGTAGTAGCGCTATCGGTATCATGACGTCATAACAACCAGGTAGAGTTGTTGTTGTGGAGCCCGATCTTCTTCCTGGAAACTTTAAATGTCACTTCAGGAAAAACTCCTTGTTCACTGTGAAAAACTTAAACATTAATCATATAGACATATATATATATATATATATATATATATATATTCAATGAAAGGCATGATAGATATATTCAATTAAAAGTATGATAGATATGAAGAAAAGCAAAAATGTTTTCTAAAGTCATATTTCTTTCTGTCCCATATCATGGCTCTTGACATGAGACAGAAACTCCAGAAACTCTGGATTTTTCTCTTACTAACAGGCTTGGAATTGGAGAGGGACTGAGCCAGAGTCCAACTTCAAAACCAGCTCTACATATTTATAAAGAAATGTTTAATAAGGCATATATATATATAAATTAATACTTACAAAATGTGTCCATCCATCAGTAATTAAATATTCAGGGTCCCTTAATTTCTTTGAAGATGAGTATTTTCCTGTAGAGATAAGAAAAGAACCCTGCTCCCAACCTATCTGTATTTCTTACCATCAGTATGCTTGCCATCCTTGTGAATGAATGGTTATTTATCTTTTCCAAGTGGCTTCTCTTCTTCAAACCGAACCTTTATTAATTTTGATGCTATCCACAATTTTTCCTCACCTGTGGAGATAAGAGCAAAACTCCTTCCCCAACGCAGCACATCTCCTGGCTTCCATTGTGAGGTCAGCACATCCTTGAAATAAACTGGTTGATTTAGTTCAGTAGACTTTTCCATTATCCAATGTCTTTCTGCAGCCATTGTTCCCTTCTCATTAGCGTTGAGAAAATTCAAGGTTAACAAAGCATTATGTAACCTATTTCTGGGGGTGTTCTCCACCCCTTTCTGTTTGTTCAACATATCCTTTATAGTTTGATTTGATCTTTCTATGACTGCTTGACCTATAGGATTGTATGGTATATCTGTAACATGCTTGATATGGTAATAATTAAAAAACTGTTTCATTTTCCTAGAGACATAAGCAGGACCATTATCTGTCTTTATTTGTGTAGGTATACCCATGATAGCCATGACTTCTAATAAATAAGTGATTACTGAATCGGCTTTTTCTGAACTTAAAGCAGTTGCCCACTGAAAGCCTGAGTAAGTGTCAATGGTGTGATAAATATATTTTAATTTGCCAAATTCTGCAAAGTGGAACACATCCATCTGCCAGATTTCATTCCTTTGGGTGCCCTTTGGATTAGCCCCTGCAGGCAGTGGCGTTTGGTTATAGAAAGAGAAAGTAGGGCATTTCTTTACAATCTCCTTAGCTTGTTGTCATGTAATAGAAAACTCTTTCTTCAAACCTTTGCTATTAACATGATGTTTTTTATGAAATTCAGAGGCTTGTAGCACACTACCAATCAATAATTGATCAATTTCTGCATTACCTTGTGCTAGAGGACCTGGCAGACCCATATGGGATTGGATGTGTGTTATGTACATAGGGCAAAGCCTGTTCCTGATCAAATCTTGAACCTGGATAAACAATGAGGTTAGTTCTGTATCATCAGGTATAAATTCAGCAGTTTCAATATGTAAAATAACTCTTTCTACGTATTGTGAATCAGTAACTATATTAATAGGTTCTTTAAAATCCCTTAGCACCATAAGAATGGCATATAATTCCGCCTTCTGGACAGAATCATAAGGACTTTGTTCCACCTTACCCAAGTCTTCTGATTTGTAACCTGCTTTCCCTGATTTATTGGCATCAGTATAGAATGTACGGGCTCCAGTTATTGGAGCATCACGAACTATTCGAGGAAGGATCCAAGAAGTTCTCTTTATGAAGTTAAGCCTCTTGCTTTTTGGATAGTTGTTATTAATGTTTCCCAAAAAAATAGCACAAGCTCTTTGCCATGGTTCATTATCTTTCCATAATTTCTTTAGTTCATCAGCAGTGAAAGGCATTATAATTTCTGCTGGGTCTATGCCTGCTAGTTGACAAAGTCTCAGCTTGCCTTTTATAATTAACTCAAAGACTTTTTCCACATAAGTTTTCAGTTTCTTACTTGGTTTATGTGGTAAAAAGATCCATTCCAAGATAATATCATCTCTCTTCATTAAAATTCCTGTAGGAGAAATTTTTGATGGTAGTATGACGAGAATACAATCGAGCTCTGGATTCACCCTGTCCACATGTGCCTGTTGTAATTTTTCCTCAATCATTGTCAGTTCCTTTTCTGCTTCAGCTGTTAATTCTCTGGGACTGTTTAAATCTTTATCACCATCCAAGATTTTGTTCAAATGAATTATTAGATCAGGTGTTATCCCAATAGCTGGTTGTAGACTGGAAATGTCTCCTAACAGTCTTTGAAAGTCATTAAGAGTCCATAGACGATCTCTCCTAATTTGTGCCTTTTGTGTCTTAATTTTTTGCAGACCTATTTTATAACCTAAATAATTAACAGAATCTCCCCTCTGAATCTTTTCAGGAGCAATTTGCAGTCCCCATTTAGGTAAAAGTATCTTTATTTCTTCAAACAGTCTGTTCAAGATATCCATGTTTGAATCGGATAACAAAATGTCATCCATGTAATGGTATACTATAGATTTGGGAAATTTCTTGCGTATTATTTGCAATGGTTGGTTCACAAAATATTGGCACAGGGAGGGGCTATTTAACATACCCTGGGGGAGGACGGCCCAGTGGTACCTCCTCGAAAGTTGAGAATTGTTATAAGTAGGCACTGTGAAGGCAAATTTTTCTCTATCTTCTTTTTGTAAAGGTATAGTGAAAAAGCAATCCTTTAAATCAATAACTATGAGAGGCCATCCTTTTGGTAATAAAGAGGGCAAAGGAATTCCAGATTGCAGAGGGCCCATAGGTTGAATAACCTTGTTGATGGCCTTGAGATCTGTCACCATTCTCCATTTACCTGATTTTTTCTTAACCACAAATACAGGAGAATTCCAAGGGCTGGTAGATTCTTCTATATGTCCAGCATCTAATTGTTTTTGTACCAGCTGTTCTAAAGCCTGTAACTTTTCCTCAGCTAGAGGCCATTGCTTTGTCCATATTGGTTTCTCAGTCAACCATTTTAGAGGCAAGGCTGTTGGTATCTCTGAAGGGACATCAATTGCTTGTTCTTGTACGGCCCAAATGACCGGTTTTCTCCGTTTGTAATATCTTTTAATATTATTCTCAGAAATATAGGCTCTAGAAGTAGCAGGAATGTTAATTTCGGTATTCCATTGTTGTAATAGGTCACGACCCCATAAATTCATTGCAATATTGGCTACATATGGCCTTAATTTTCCTATTTGTCCCTCTGGCCCTATACATTCAACCCATCTCGTGCTCTGCCTTACTCGAGATAGGGTTCCAATTCATAGGAGCTGAACATTTACATTCTGAAGAGGCCAATATGGATGCCAAGATTCTGGGGTAATGATACTTACATCAGCACCTGTGTCCAGCAGGCCAGCAATAAAAATGCCATTTACACACACTCTCAGCTTAGATCTTTGATCATTTATAGAAGTTTGCCAAAACACATGTAACTCATCTTTCTGATCATTATTGCTTGTAACAGTAGGCATGGGGCTTCCTAATTGTCCTGACGAGGCATGTTCTCTGCAGAAACTGGAAATGACTGAACCATGTTTGCCATGGGGGCCTGTGAGGCCCCCCTCTCATGTTTCCCATCTGTATCACGTTGCCTTGTCTATCTCTTGTAGACCTGCATTCATTCATTCAATGTCTGCCTTTTCCACATCTTCTACATAAACCTGAAGGCTGAGTCCTTCTATTTCTGTTATTTCTAGAAGATGCATTATTATTATTTCTGAAAATCTGTTGTCTACAATTCCTTTTCATATGACCCATTTTGCCACAATTAAAACAATTGGTATTCTGGTGTCTCCTTTTACCATTGGAAATTGCTTCTCCTACCCATGCTTCAGTGCCATAATCAAATGTATCAACATTCAGTGTATGCAAGACCCATTCTTCCAAGGGCGCTGATCTGAGCTTTAAAGGCCCCAAAATCCTTTTGTATTCCACATTTGCATTTTCATAAGCCAAAGACTCAATCATTATACATCTTGCTTCTGGGTCAGATATCCCTATTTGTACAGCCTTAGTTAGCCTTTGTAAAAAGTCACTAAAGGGTTCTCTCTGACCCTGTTTAACTGTGACAAATGATTCCATTCTCTGTCCTGGGTCTTGTACCCTTTCCCAAGCCCTTAAGGTTGCTGTAGTACACATGGAGAGTGTGTTTTCATCCAAATTAGCTTGTTCCTGAGGGTCAGAAAAGAGCTCTTCACCTAGAATTTTATCTAAGGAAATGTCAATTCCCTTCGCTTTTTCCTGCTGTTCTAAAAGTCTAGCCTCTTGCCTGAATAAGCATTTCCATTTCAATTGTGGTCCACTCTCAAGTACCGCAGAGCTCACCTGGAGCCAGTCCAAAGGGGTTGCTCTGCTTGTCGTTGCCCAAGATTTTAGCATCTCTTTAACAAAAGCAGCGTGAATTCCAAAAGTCATGACAGCCTGTTTAATTTCTTTGAGATCATTCATACAGACAGGCTCCTATGTATCTTCCTTGATGACCCTAGGGTTTCTGGAACCAATCACCTTCTCTGTTGTTATTACTGGAAAGGCAGGTAGAGCTTTGTGGAAATTGTGCCGGAGGGATTTACCCACAGATGTAGTTAAAATTTGCCTTTCTACTGTTTGTTCTTCTTCATCAGAATTTAGAAATTCCTCAATCTTTTCAATTCTATTCACCATTGCCTTCTGCAATGTCTGAATCTCCTGTCCAGAATTATGTTCCAAAGCCTTCATTGAGGATTCTAAAGTATGAAGTTTGTCCATTAGAGATAACATCTCATCTTTGGACATAATTTTTTTTGTTTTTTTGAGACAGGGTTTCTCTGTGGCTTTGGAGCCTGTCCTGGAACTAGCTCTGTAGACCAAGCTGGTCTCGAACTCAGAGAGATCCACCTGCCTCTGCCTCCCGAGTGCTGGGATTAAAGGCGTGTGCCACCACCACCCGGCTTTTGGACATAATTTTTATGGCATAAACCGCGCCTTCTTGTATTGACAATCTTTCCGCCAATCTGTCATAAGCTTTAGACAAAATCCGATTGTCACATTCAGCAGTTTTGATTCTCTCAGTTAATGTTTCAGTTCCTACAGAAAGGGACTGAAGCTTACGATCCAAATCAGCTGTTCCCTCTTCCATAGTAATGAATTTCTCCTTAATATCAGCCACTAATGTTTCAGTTCCTAAAGAAAGGGACTGAAGCTTATGATCCAAATCAGCTGTTCCCTCTTCCATAGTAATGAATTTCTCCTTAATATCTGCCTGTACCTTTTTTAAATTTTTTCTCAGTTGATCGAGTCATGTTAAACAAAGATCTGTTCTCTTCCTGGAGAACTTCAAACTAATTCTTGTTGTCATTCTCAATTGTTTTTAAGCATTCAACCTCTGCCTTAAGAATCCTGGATTCGTCTTGTAAAGACTTTATCATATTTCTATCAAACCATTTAGTGCCAAGGAAAACTACAAATCCCAGAAGGATCCATAGATGTGGGGTGATAGACACCTCTTGTAAAATCTCCCACATGGTACAATTAAAAAAACTGTTAAATTCTTGAATGGTAACGTGTTCAGACTTTTTTTTATAAAAGAAAAATTTTTTACCTGCAATGACCGGTTCCTGCCAGTAGCTCTTGTAGACCAGGCTGGCCTCGAACTCACAGAGATCCGCCTGTCTCTGCTTCCCGAGTGCTGGGATTAAAAGCATGTGCCACCACCGCCTGGCTGGCCTCGAACTCACAGAGATCCACCTGCCTCTGCCTCCTGAGTGCTGGGATTAAAGGTGTACACCACCACTGCCTGGCCGGCCTCGAACTCACAGAGATCCACCTGCCTCTGCCTCCGGTGAGCAGGCGGGGCAGAATGGGCCTGTGTGGCTGAGTGTATCTCAGACTTGGCACTGGGGCCCGAGTCACGAACTAAAAAATGACACCCGGGAGCGTGCTGTGTTAGTTTGAGTCGGGGGCAAAATAGCCCGACGTTGGACGCCAAAATGTAAAAGCGTAAGTGAATGCAGACAGATTGTAACGAATACAGACAGCTTTAATGGGGAAATAGACTTACAGAACCACCGTTCCCGTGGAGACCAGGAAAGCAGAAGCAAGCGTCTGGGATCACGCTAGCCAAATTTATAGGCAAACATTAGCCCGAGGCGAACACGCCCCCTAAGGGGCGGGACTTATCCCTACACAGATTGGAAAAACTTTTTCCATTTATAAATTTATAAATATTTATATTTTCATTTGTAAATATAAATATAATAAGGTGAGTTCTGGTTTCTGAGGACTTACTGACAAACTGCCAATGTAAGTGGAACAGTCTGTATGTGTTTTGCATAGATTGCAATGTTTTGCTTTTAGTTATACTACAGAACTTTAGCAACACAGACATACGCAGCCAACCAACAACATAGCGTGATATTGGCACATTAACAGATATATAGAAGATTGGAGTAGAGGATGCAGAAATAAATGCATGAAGATACAACTGTCTCATACTAGACAAAAGTTCCAGAATATATGTTGGAGAAGACAGCCTCTTTCACAAATGGTATGGGAAAAGCAATATGTCCACAAGAAGAATGAAACTAGATTCCAGTCTCTCAACATGTAGAGAAATCAATTCAGACATGAAAATTCGAAACACCTGTGAAAAACATAGTGGAAAATACTTCAAGATCTAGATATAGGCAAGGATGTTTTGAATAGAACACATGAGCAAGAGGTTCAAAAATGTCCTTGCAAGAAATGAAAAAGCTGTAGAACAGGCTTGGGAGGCGACTTGCTGGGCAGACATACCTGCCCTGTCAACATGAGAAGCTAAGCATAATTCTGTAGCATCTCTATGGGTTTTGCTGTTGCTGTTTTGTTTCTTATTGTTCTTGTTTTTGTTTTTAAAGCCAGTGGGGTGGTTTGAATGCTGATGGCCGCCATAGGCCCATAAGGAATGAAACAATTAGGAGGTATGGCTTTGTTAGAAAAAGGGTCACTGGGAGTAGACTTTGAAGTTCCAGATGTTCTAACCAAGCTCAGTTTTACTCTCTTTTCCTGCTACCCACCAATCCAGATGTAGAACTCTCAGCTACCTCTCCAGCACCATGTCTGCCTGCATGACACCATGATACCTACCATGAGGAGAATGGACAAAATCTCTGAAGTTTAAGCCAGCCCCAATCAAATGTTTTTGTTTATAAGACTTTCTCTGGTCATGGTGTGTCTTTACAGCAATGGAAATCCTAAGAGAACCATGCATGTAATCCGTGCCTATAATCCCAGCATTAGGATGTGGGGCAAATCCTACTGTCCAGCCAGCCTCATGAAAATGACACACACACTATGCATATGTGTATAACACACATATACATGCACCCTAATAAGTTGCACAAGAAAGTAAACAGCAGATTGGAAAAGTGGCAGAAAGGAGAGAATTTTCACCATCCATTGGTCTCACAGGGAATATTACTCAGAATGTATAAAGAATTTATAAACTAAATGCCAAATGAACAATCCAAGTAATAGAGGAGTAAATGAGTAGGATGCAGTTTCTAAAAGAAGTTCAAATGCCAAGAACTCCTTGCACACATGCCCATCACTGCTGTGTGAGTTCTTGAAGAGTCACAAGCCAGCATCTATTCACCTGGATAGAATCTCTATGACAGATCATATGACAGATCAAAGGACCTATTCTACTCAAGTCTAGCTTGGTGATCCTAAGAAAGGTTACAGAGACATAGAGTGGATTGGGGGCAACTGAAGTCCCCCAAAGACCCACCCTAGTGTGTGTATAGAATCAAGAAAGCTACACCCCTGTGATTTCATGACAAATTTTCAGGCATCTCCACTAAGAGTCTCTTCTCCTGTAGCAATTGTACATTGCTTACAAAAACTCAGAGAGGGTTCCGTGAATCTGGTTTCTAGGCCGAGTTTCATGGACTTCAAGCCTTTTGAGTTTCCTTCAGTTATGACTCTTATGAACCTCCCACTCTTCTCCAGAATGGTGCAACGTGGGGAAATGGCTACATTTGACCACAGTGGACCTTAATTCAGTCATAAAGAAAATAGTACTGGGCTGGAGAGAGCTCAGATGTTAAGAATGCACACTGCTTTTTCAGAGGATCCAAGTTTGTTTCCAACACAAACATGGAAGCAGTTTCTTTTTTTAACCAATAAAGGTAACACATAGACAAATGGCCCTCCTATACCATATTGGTTAGCTCTTATACCTTAGATTAACCTCTTTATATTAATCTGTCTATCACCACGTTGTTATAATCGACTGGTAAGTTTCTGTCCAGTGTCCAGTATCTGTCTCCTGAAGTGGCTACATGGCTTCTCCCAGCAGTCTTTACCAACAATTGTCATGACAAAACACCATGACCAAGACACCTTATTAAAGAAAGCATCTGATGTGGGGATCATGATTCTAGGGATCAGCGTTCATGACCATCACTGTGAGGAGCATGGCAGCAAGAAGGCAGACATGGCACTGGAGCAGTAGCTGAGAGTTCACATCTGATCCATAAGCACAAAACAGAGAGAAAGGGACAGAGTTGACTAGGAATGGCATGGACTTTTGAATCCTCAAGGCCCATCCACAAGGACACACATCCTCCAATGAAGCCACATCTCCTAATGCTTCCCAAACAGTTGTTCAATCATCTTGGAGCCAAGCATTCAAATATAGGAAAAACACTCATACACATAAAATAAAATTTAAAAAATAGTATTATGTGGTTGGGCAAAGAAGTGAACCCCTGTAATCCTAACCTCTAGGTTAGGTAGATGGATCAAAACTTCTAGGCCTACCTAGGCGACATAGCCTGTTCCAGGCCAACATGATGGGCCTGATGATGTTACAGTAAAGAGTTGATTCTGCCTCCAGATGGCGGGATGTCCTGTGTGTCCTCCCTTAAGAGTTAATCCTCTGGGCAGGTCAAGGCATGACATAGTGGATACCCTTAAGAAAATGGTTTCACTTTGTTTTCCTTCCCATGATTTCTGTCCTACCCATTTCCTACCCCACACAAAGGCTTTGGCTGGGTCTGCTTCCCTCTGAATCCCAATTCAGGAAGTGTAAACAAAGACTGCTTTTTGACTTCTCAGCCACCCAGATCCGAATAATCACGCAGAAACTATGTTAATTATAGCACTGTTTGGCCAATGGCTTAGGCATATTCATTCCTAGTTTTTACATCTTAAATTAACCCAGTTCTATTAGTCTGTGTATCAGTACGAGGCTGTGGCCTACTGGTAAGTTTCTGGCATCTTTTTGCTTCAGCGACTTCATGGCATCTCCCTGACTCAGCCTTCTTTCTCCCTGTATTCAGTTTAGTTTTATCAACCTACCTCTATTCTGCCCTGCCATAGTCCAAAGTGGCTTCTTTATTAACCAAAGGCAATAAAACATGTTCATAGCATACAGAGGGGACTCCCATATCACCTCCACTTTTTATCTAAATAAATGGAAGGTTTTAACTTTAACATAGTAAAACTGTATATAAAAAAGTAATGCAAGAATTACACTTACAATAATTACTTTATTTGTATCATGAAAGTTTCATGTCTAATTTATCTTTTATCATAACTAAGGAAACCTATAACTGTCTTCAACTTCATCAAAGATCCCAGAAGGATATATTACCCATGTAAAAAGGAAGTGCATTGTAAGCAACTTTCAAAACTCTAGAATTGACAGAGAGACATCTTCCTGCCTGGACAGTCATCCAAAGTTCTTCTATAATGTTGGGGCATCCATCTTCAGCCTACAGGCCCATAGTATCTTGTTGTAGTAAGAGCAGCTGGGCTGCATCCCCGGCACCCAGCCGCCCACATGGCTAGCTTATGCCCCGAAATAATTATATGGAAACTATTCTTTTAAACACTGCTTGGCCCATTAGCTCTAGCCTCTTATTGGCTAGCTCTCACTTCTAGATTAACCCATTTCTAATATTCTGTGTAGCCCACGAGGTGGCTTACCAGAGAAGATCTTAACCTGCATCTGTCTGGAGTGGGAGAATCATGGCGACCCCTAGACTCAGCTTCTTTCTCCCAGAATTCTGTTCTGTTTGCTCCGCCTACCTAATTTTCTGTCCTATGAGGGCCAAGGCAGTTTCTTTATTAGTTAACCAATGAAAGCAACAGATAAGATACAAGACCCACCTCCATCATTTCCCCTTTTTCTGTTTAAACAAAAAAGAAAGGCTTTAGCTTTAACATAGTAAAATTACATATAACAAAACAGTTATCAAGTAAGAATTACAGTTACAATATTTATATCTATTTTATCTCTTATCATAACTAAGGAAAACTATAACTATTTATTCTTCAACTCCATCAAAGACTCCAGAAGGATATAATAATACCTAAGTAAACAAGAACTAAGAAACTTCAAACTCTAGAAATGACAGAGACATCTCGCTGCCTGGACAGTCACCCAAAGTTCCTCTGTACCGTTGGGACATTCATCTTCGGCCTACAGGCCCATGGTATCCAGAGACATTTCCATGAAGCAGGAAATTTCAAAGGCAGTTCAGTCACTGTCTGCTGTGTCCTGCAGAATGTCTTGCAGACTCTTTCATGAGTCAGAAACCCCGAAAGACCATCTCACCTTTAGGCAAGTTCAGCAGTCCTCTCTCTGTGGGTTCTCTGTGTCCAGTTTATGCAACAGTCTAGGCAAGAGCAGTTTCTTGCCCAAATGACTATCCAACTCCATAAGGATCCTCTTCGATGCCCATCTTCCTCTCGAAGTAGCTGGTGTTGCCAGGAGCAGACGTGTCTTCTTGTCATGAAAAGCCCTAAGTTATTAAAACATTTAAATGCCATATTCTGCAGTCTTTGAAAGATATGAAGAATGCCTATCTAACTAAAATATATCTCTATATATCTAGAAAATCTAACTAACATGACTACAAGCTTGACTATTATTGATGATTATCCATTAACAACCTATATTTCTAATTATATATTACATTTTAAATGAACTACACAATCACAATATCTTAATCAAGATCAGAAATACATATACATATAACAAAATTGACCTTAAAATCCATACCAATGCAAATTATTCATATCTATATCATATCCCCCTTTAAATGTAAAAGAACGTTTATAAACCATATTTGGGAACATGGGTGTAGTTTTTTCTCTCCAAACTGCTTCCTGCTGAATGGGGGCGCTGTTATTCAGGTTTTTTATGGGATTACCTGTGTGCTAGGTGCATCTCAGGGGGCAGTTGAGCTAAGTAATTTTTTGAGGGTGTTCACAGCAACCTTTCAGGAGGGCGTGGTCTATCATACCAAACCGGGATAGATGCAATCCACGGGGTCACATCCTCTGTGAAAACAAAAGAAGACCCTTTCCAAAGCATCATATCCTTAGACCCAAATTTTGAAGTCATAATACCCTTATATCCATTCTGGTTTAGCTTGGCAACCCATGTAATGAAATGTCTCTCTGTACTTAGCTCCTTCACAGTCAAAAATTTTAAAGAAAACACAATGTACATAATCCAGACTCTCTGTGAATTTTCCATTTTTACTTGGCTTATTTTTACTCTATCATTTTATTTTATTTTGTCTCTTTAAAGACTTTACCCTTTTTTTAAAGGCATTAACTTTATTCTCTATATTTTTTTCTTCTCTCTCTCAAGCCTACGTACACTTATCCAACTCTGTGGTCTTTTATGTCTGAATCTGTTTTATTGTGAATCTGTAATTTTTTACTATCCAGGAGCATTTCTTAAAACGTTAAGCACTTCTTAAAAACTTAAGTTGCACCATGTACAGGTAATATGGTACTGCCTGTGTCCTGCCCAGTCTAAACCTTAACTGCGCTGTTATTATGGCAATTATGGTAGTTCCTGCCTGAGGTCAGCACAGTTCAGCTTGGAGCAGCTGCTCCTGCCTCAGAGCCATTTGGTGCCCCTGAGCCACACACATCAAGTCCACATTGGAGCCGCAATCAGCAATGCTGAGCTTGCAGCACAGAAACTCTTTTCATCCAAGTTACAGCCAAATCTGACACGCTGAGTATTACACAGTCTGAACACGTCTCTGTATGGCGGCAGGAATCCGCCATGCTCTTCCGTCTGCCTGAGCCTGATTCTGCGGTCTGCCCAGGTGCAGGCGGGGAGCGCTGAGCCATCTGCACGGTCTCAGAGCACTCTCCTTCCGATCCCAAAAGGGAACACAAACATCCAGTCCCATTCTCGCTGGCAGCACAGCCCCAGGAAGCCGCACTTTAAAATGACGCAGCTTTTTATTTCTGCTGCTGTTGCTGAATCAGGAAATCTCTCTACGGCACGCCACCAACAAAGAGCAAAACACTGCATTAACTCTGTTTTTCCTCTGTTTAAAATTAAGCTCTCGTAGGTTTTTAAGTGGATTTAGTCCATCACGTCTGGGCGCCACTCTGTTGTAACAGGGGCGGCTGGGCTGCATCCCCGGCACCTGGCTGCCCACATGGCTAGCTTATGCCCCGAAATAATTATACGGAAACTATTCTTTTAAACACTGCTTGGCCCATTAGCTCTAGCCTCTTATTGGCTAGCTCTCACATCTAGATTAACCCATTTCTAATATTCTGTGTAGCCCACGAGGTGGCTTACCAGAGAAGATCTTAACCTGCGTCTGTCTGGAGTGGGAGAATCATGGCGACCCCTAGACTCAGCTTCTTTCTCCCAGAATTCTGTTCTGTTTACTCCGCCTACCTAATTTTCTGTCCTATGAGGGCCAAGGCAGTTTCTTTATTAGTTAACCAATGAAAGCAACAGATAAGATACAAGACCCACCTCCATCAGTATCTGGCAGACTTTTCTATGAAGCAGGAAATTTGAAAGATTGTTCTGGTTACATTGGCAGTTTATCAGTCACATTCTCCAGTGCCCTCCAGAATGCCCGGCAGACTCATTCAGGAAGCAGAAACCCTGAAGGATTCTCTCACCTTCTGTAGGCAAGTTCAGCAGTCATTTTTCTGTGGGTTCTGCATATCCAGTTTATATAGCATACTGTCAAGCAGTCCAGGCATGAACAGTTTCTTGTCCAAATGGCTCCTTGTCTCATTGAAGGTGAATTCCATAATGAATTTGTTCAACGCCCATCAACCTCTCTGAAGCAGATATGTCTCATTGTTGAGAAAAGTCTAAGTGCTTAAAACATTTTAAATGCCATATTCTGTAGCTCTTTAAAGTGTTGAAGATTATCTAACTGAAACATATCTCTCTATATATAGAAAACCTAACTAATATGACAAGTTTGATTATTATAAATGGCTATCTATTAATCTGTATTTCTTATCTATACATTACATCTTTAAATGAGCTTCATAAACACAATACTTAAACAATAGAAGAAATATAGCATATAACAAAATTGAACTAAATTTGTATCAATAAACCAAAGTCAATACCAATGTAAAGTATTTATCACTGTGTAATATTCCCCTTTAAGTGACAACAAACACTTTAAGAATCATTTGGGGGACTTCCTGGTCGTCCTGCAGGGGCTATACTGCCCGATACCTCCTCTCTCTTCCTATCCCACCCAGCTTGCATCCAGAACCCTCCCTCCCCCCACTGTCTGCCTCCCTCCCCTCTTTGGCCTCATAATATCTCCCAGCTCAGCCTGTTTGGGCGCTGGGGCTGAATCTGAATCGGGAGGGCAACTGGGAGGGTGGTAGTTCCTTTGTCTCAATAGCCTGCCTGCAGCAAGCAAGGTAAACCTTTGTTTACAAGCTACCCAAGCAGCACAGAGATCTGATCTAGGCACCAGGAGAGCCATCACTGGGGAGTGACATCACTGGGAAGGTACATCAGTGGGCAAGGAGACCTATTCTGTAAAAGAAGATCCATAGGGGAGCATTCGGAGGAAGAGATGGGCAGGCGCCAATGCAAGAATTAACCCAACAATCTGAAGAACAACATGAAACCACCAGAACCCAGCGACCTCACAACAGGAGGACAGGAACACCTTAACCAAGAAAAAGCAGAAAAATTTGACTTTATGAAAGTGATTGACGCCCTTAAACAGCATGTAAAAAATGCCCTTATAGAAATGGATGAGAAGTATAACAGAAAGTTTGAAGAATTGAATAAATCAATGAATGATACCCTAGGAAACCAAGGAAAAACAATCAAACAGATAATGGAAACAGTTCAAGACTTGAAAACTGAAATGGAGGCAAAGAAGAAAACACAGAGGGCCGGCTGGACATGGAAAATTTAGGTAAATGAATAGAGACTACAGAAACAAGCATAACCAGCAGAATACAAGAGATAGAAGAAAGAATCTCAGATGCTGAAGATAACATAGAGAAAATAAACACACTGATCAAAGAAAACAGCAAGTCCAACAAATTCTCATCGCAAAACATTCAGGAAATATGGGACACGATAAGAAGACCAAACCTAAGAATAATTGGAGTAGAAGAAGGAGAAGTGCAGCTCAATGGTCCAGAAAATATACTTAATAAAATTATAGAAGAAAACTTTCCCAACCTAAAGAAGGATGTACCTGTGGAGGTTCAAGAAGCATACAGAACACTGAATAGGCTGGATCAAAAAAAAATCTCCTTGCCATATAATAATCAAAACACAAAGCATACAGAATAAAGAAAGAATATTAAGAGCTGCAAAGGAAAAAGGCCAAGTTACTTATAAAAACAAACCTATCAGACTTACACCTGACTTCTCTATAGAAACCATGAAAGCCAGAAGGTCCTGGATAGATGTACTGCAAAAACTAAGAGACCATGGATGCAAGCCCAGACTACTATACCCAGCCAAGCTTTCGTTCACTATAAATGGAGAAAACAAAATTTTCCAGGATAAAAACAAATTTAAACAATACGTAGCCACAAATCCAGCCTTACAGAAAGTAATTGAAGGAAAATCACTAACCAAGGAGTCCAACAATGACCACAATAACTCAGACATCTAGAGACCCTTCACCAGCGCAACTCAAAGAAGGGAAACACACAAACTCTACTACTAAAAAAATGACTGGAGTTAACAACCACTGGCCATTAATATCACTTAATGTCAATGGACTCAACTCACCTATAAAAAGGCACAGGCTAAGAGATTGGATACGAAAACAGGATCCAACATTCTGCTGTTTACAAGAAACACATATCAAACACAAAGACAGGCACCTACTCAGAGTAAAGGGCTGGGAAAAGGCTTATCAAGCAAATGGACCTAAGAAACAAGCAGGTGTGGCCATACTAATTTCTAACAAAGTTGAATTCAAACTTAAATCAATCAGAAGAGATGGAGAGGGACATTTTATACTCATAACAGGAACAGTTCATCAGGATGAAGTCTCAATCCTGAATATCTATGCCCCTAATATAAAAGCACCCACGTACGTAAAAGAAACATTACTAAAACTCAAGGCAGCCATCAAACCGCACACACTAATAGTAGGAGACTTCAACACTCCTCTCTCACCAATGGACAGGTCAATCAGACAGAATCCTAACAGAGGAATTAGAGAATTAATGGAGGTAAGGAATCAATTGGACTTAACAGACATCTATAGAATATTCCACCCAAATAGGAAAGAATATACCATCTTCTCTGCAGCTCATGGAACCTTCTCGAAAATTGACCACATACTCGGTAACAAAGCAAACTTCCACAGTTACAAGAAAATATTAGTAACCACATGTGTCTTATCAGATCACCATGGATTAAAGTTAGAATTCAACAACAATGCTACCCTCAGAAAGCTTACAAACTCATGGAAACTGAACAGTCAACTACTGAACCACACCTGGATCAAGGAAGAAATAAAGAGAGAAATCAAAGACTTCCTTGAATTCAATGAAAATAAAGAAACAACCTACTCAAACTTATGGGACACTATGAAAGCAGTCCTGAGAGGAAAGTTCATAGCACTAGGTGCCCACTTAAAGAAAACAGAGAAAGCACACATTTCAGACTTAACAGCCCACCTGAAAGCTCTAGAAAAAAAAGAAGCAGACTCACCTAGGAGGAGTAGAAGACTGAAAATAATCAAATGGAGGGCTGAAATCAACAAAATAGAAAGACAGAAAACAATCCAAAGAATCAATGAAACAAAAAGCTGGTTCCTGGAGAAAATCAACAAGATTGATAAACCCCTACCCAAACTAATCAAATGGCAGAGAGAGAATATGCAAATTGATAAGATCAGAAATGAAAAGGGGGACATAACCACAGACACAGAGGAAATTCAGAGAATAATTAGATCTTTAGATCTTACTACAAAAGCCTGTATGCCACAAAACTGGAAAATGTAAAAGAAATGGACACTTTTTTTTAGATAAATACCATATACCAAAGTTAAACCAGGGCCAGGTGAACAATCTAAATAGACCTGTTAGTCACGAAGAATTAGAAGCTGTTATCAAAAACCTCCCTACCAAAAAAAGCCCAGGACCAGATGGCTTCAATGCGGAATTCTACCAGAACTTCCAAGAAGACCTAATACCTATACTCCTTAATGTATTTCACAATATAGAAACAGAAGAGTCATTACCAAATTCCTTTTATGAAGCTACAGTTACTCTGATACCAAAACCACACAAAGACTCTACCAGGAAAGAGAATTATAGGCCAATCTCACTCATGAACATCGATGCAAAAATCTTCAACAAAGTACTTGCAAACCGAATCCAAGAACACATTAGAAAAATTATCCATTATGATCAAGTAGGCTTTATCCCAGAGATGCAGGGCTGGTTCAACATACGAAAATCTATTAATGTAATCCATCATATAAATAAACTGAAAGAAAAAAACCATATGATCATTTCATTAGATGCTGAAAAAGCATTTGAAAATATTCAACACCCCTTTATGATAAAGGTCTTGGAGAGATTAGGGATACAAGGGTCATACCTAAATATAATAAAAGCTATATACAGCAAGCCGACAGCTAACATCAAATTAAACGGAGAGAAACTCAAAGCCATCCCACTAAACTCAGGAACACGACAAGGCTGTCCACTCTCACCATACCTCTTCAATATAGGGCTTGAAGTTCTAGCAATAGCAATAAGACTACATAAGGGGATCAAGGGGACTCGAATTGGAAAAGAAGAAGTTAAACTTTCGTTATTTGCAGATGATATGATAGTGTACATAAGCGACCCCCAAAACTCCACCAAAGAACTTTTACAGCTGATAAACACCTTTAGTAATGTGGCAGGATACAAGATCAACTCCAAAAAATCAGTTGCCCTCTTATACACAAAGGATATTGAAGCAGAGAGGGAAATCAGAGAAGCTTCACCTTTCACGATAGCCACAAACAGCATAAAATATTTTGGGGTAACTCTAACCAAGGAAGTGAAAGACCTATATGACAAGAACTTTAAGGCATTGAAGAAAGAAATTGAAGAGAATACCAGAAAATGGAAGGACATCCCTTGCTCTTGGATTGGAAGGATCAACATAGTAAAAATGGCAATTCTACCAAAGACAATTTATAGATTCAATGCAATCCCCATCAAGATCCCAGCAAAACTCTTCACAGATCTTGAGAGGACAATAATCAACTTTATATGGAAAAACAAAAAACCCAGGATAGCCAAAACAATCCTATACAATAAACGATCTTCTGGAGGCATTACCATCCCCGACTTCAAACTCTATTACAGAGCTACAGTAATGAAAACAGTGTGGTACTGGCATAAAAACAGAGCAGTTGATCAATGGAATCTCATAGAAGACCCGAATTTTTACCCACAAACCTATGATCACCTCATTTTCGATAAAGGAGCTAAAAGTATACAATGGAGGAAAGAAAGCCTCTTAAACAAATGGTGCTGGCACAACTGGATATCAACCTGTAGAAGAATGAAAATAGACCCATATCTATCACCATGCACAAAACTCAAGTCCAAATGGATCAAAGACCTCAATATCAGTCCAAACACACTGAACCTGATAGAAGAGAAAGTGGGAAGTACCCTACAACAGATGGGCACAGGAGATCGCTTCCTATGTATAACCCCAGCAGCACAGACATTAAGGGCAGCATTGAATAAATGGGACCTACTAAAACTAAGAAGCTTCTGTAAAGCAAAGGACACTGTCACTAAGGCAAAAAGGCAACCTACTGACTGGGAGAAGATCTTCACCAACCCTGCAACAGACAAAGGTCTGATCTCCAAAATTTATAGTCCAAAATTTATAGAGAACTCAAGAAACTAGATTTCAAAATGCTAATTAACCCAATTAAAAAATGGGGCACTGAACTGAACAGAGAATTCTCAACAGAAGAATTTCAAATGGCCAAAAGACACTTAAGGTCATGCTCAACCTCCTTAGCCATCAGGGAAATGCAATTCAAAACAAATTTGAGATATCATCTTATACCTGTCAGAATGGCTAAAATCAAAAACACCAATGATAGCCTTTGCTGGAGAGGCTGTGGAGGAAGGGGTACCCTCATCCATTCCTGGTGGGAATGCAATCTTGTGTAACCACTTTGGAAATCAGTGTTCCGGTTTCTCAGGAAATTCGGGATCAACCTACCCCTGGACCCAGCAATACCACTTTTGGGAATATACCCAAGAGATGCCCTATCACATGACAAAAGCATTTGTTCAACTATGTTCATAGCAGTATTATTTGTAATAGCCAGAACCTGGAAACAACCTAGATGCCCTTCAATGGAAGAATGGATGAAGAAAGTGTGGAATATATACACATTAGAGTACTACGCTGCGGTAAAAAACAATGACTTCTCGAATTTTGCATGCAAATGGATGGAAATAGAAAACACTATCCTGAGTGATGTAACCCAGACCCAAAAAGATGAACATGGGATGTACTCACTCATAATTGGTTTCTAGCCATAAATAATGGTCACGGAGTATATAATTGGTGAACCTAAAGAAGCTAAATAAGAAGGTGATCCAACGGAAAAACATAATTATCCTCTTGGCTATGGGAAGTAGACAAAATTGCCGGGGAGAAAATTGGGATCTTGGGGGTGGGGTGGGATGGGGGTAATGGGGGACAGGGAGAGAAAAGTGAGAAGGGAAGGATGAGGGGAACTTGGGGAAACAGGGTGATTGGGATAAAGGAAGGTTGGATAGGGGAGCACGGAAGCACAATTCTTAGTTAAGGGAGCCACCTTACGGTTGGAAAGAGACTTGAACCTAGAGTGGCTCCCAGGAGCCCAAGGCGATGTCCCCAGTTAGTTCCTTGGGCAGCTGAGGATAGGGAACCTGAAATGACCCTATCCTATAGCAATGCTGACGAATATCTTGCATATCACCATAGAACCTTTATCTGGTGATGGATGGAGATAAAGACAGAGACCCACACTGGAGCACTGGACTGAGCTCCCAAGGTCCCAATGAGGAGCAGAAGGAGGGAGAACATGAGCAAGGATGTCAGGACCACGAGGGGTGCACCCACCCACTGAGACAGTGGGCCTGATCTATTGGGAGCTCATCACGGCCAGCTGGACCGTGACTGAAAAAGCATGGGATAAAACCGGACTCTCTGAACATGGTGAACAATGGGGGCTGATGAGAAGCCAAGGACAATGACACCGGGTTTTGATCCTACTTCATGTTCTGGCTTTGTGGGAGCCTAGCCAGTTTGGATGTTCACCTTCCTAGACATGGACGGAGGGGGGAGGACCTTGGACTTTCCACAGGGCAGGGAACCCTGACTGCTCTTTGGACTGGAGAGAGAGGGGGAGAGGAGTGGGGGGGAGGGAGAGAAGGGTGGGAGGAGGGTGAGGGAAATGGGAGGCTGGGAGGAGGCGGAAACTTTTTTTTTATTTTCTCAATAAAAGAAAAAAGAAAAAAAAGAATCATTTGGGGAATTTGGGCATAGTTTTCTCCAAACTGCTTCCTGCTGTTTGCTTGGTAAGGTATTTTTAGGGTTCATGGAGACCTTTCCAGGGATATTTTTCCATCAAATCACATTAGCCTCGAAAGAATCTACAGGTTCTCATCTTCTGTGAAAACAAAAGCAAATCCTCTTTCCCAAAGTAATATATGCTTAGATTCAAATTTTGAAGTCAAGATACATTTATGTTATATTAGTTGGTTTAAATTAGCAACCCCCCAAATCAATTATCTCACCTCTGTAGTCAGAAAACTCGATAATATACACAATCAAGTCTCTCTGTGTATTTCTCATCTTTAAGTGGTTTTTTATTGCTCTATTACTTTTTAATATTTATTTTATTATCTTTACTCCTTTAGTCTATGACTGTACTCTTTCTTCTCTCGTAAGCCCGTGTACATATATCCATCACTGTGACCCATTCAGAGGTCTTTTTCATATCTTATTTTGTGTCTGTGATCATTTTCTGACCAGGAGTTTATTTTGCTTTGTTTTGAAATGCTAAGCAGGTTAGGTTAGGATTAATGCTGCATCTTTGCCTGTTGACTCAGCCCAGACCAACGTGTTGGAGGTATGTTTACTGTGACTGTGAACCATGCTCAGCTCCCAAGCTCCAGGGATACAGCAGGTCTATGTCACCATTAAGCAATCTGTAAAACGCTGCTAACAAACCCTGTTCACGTGCTGTGTAGCAATACCTCCCAAAAAAACCAGAGTCTCAAAATGTAAACAATACAATGTAAACAATCTAAAAGTATCTTATAGTAGTTCTATCAGCATCATGACATCATATCAACCAGGTGGAGTTATTGTTGTGGTGCCCACACCTTATTCCTGGAAGCTTCAGTGATTACTGCAGGAAAATCTACTGTTCATTGTTGAAAAATTAAATATTATTCATATAGACATATTTTCAATGATAGATCCAAGGTATATAAAATGTGCATGGAAAAAGTAAAATGTTTCCTTAAAATCTATCTTCTTTCTGTCCAGTTCATATCTTTAAGTAGAGATGTATACATGTCCAGATAATCTAATTTTACCATGCAGATTATACAGAATCACCAGTCTGATTTCTCTTTGCTTGGTAATTCTTTCTGAATAGCTATCTTTTCATCTTTAGGCATCTAGATGTCCAAGGTCTCTCAACTCTTTGAAGATGAGTATTTTTCTTCAAAGACAAAAACAGAACCCTGCCCCAACCCTTATTAGGTTTTCTTACCATCTGTATGCTTGCCACCTCTGTGGATGAGCTCTCATTTCTTTTTCTATGTAGTCTATTTCTGGGGGTATTTTCCATCCCTTTATGTTTGTTTAGTATATGCTTTATAGTTCAGTTTGGTCTTTTTATAACTGCCTGACTTATAGAATTGTTTGTTATACCTGTAATATGCTTTATATTATAATAAGCAAAAGACTGTTTCATTGTCTTAGATACATATGCTGGACCATTGTCTGTCTTTATTTGTTCAGGTGTACCCATGATGGCCATAACATCTAATAAATGCGTGATTACTAAATCAGCCTTTTCTGAGCTCAAGGCAGTTGCCCATTGAAAACCTGAATAAGTGTCAATGATATGGTATACATATTTTAAATTTCCAAATTCTGAAAAGTGGAATACATCCATCTGCCAGATTTCATTCCTTTGAGTACCCTTTGGGTTACTCCCTGGAGGTAATGGTGTATTATTTTAGAAAGTGCAAGTAGTATATCTCTTTATAATTTTCTTAGCTTGTTGCCATGTAATAGAAAACTCTTTTTAAAACCTTTGTTATTGACGTGATGTTCTTATAAAATTCTGAGGCCTTCAGCACACTTCCAATAAATAATCAGTCAATTTCTGCATTACCTTGAACTAGACGACCTGGCAGGCCTGTATGGGGATGAGATGTGTGTTATGTATATGGGACAAAGCCTATTCCTGATAATGTCTTGTACCTGAATGAATAAAGTCAATTCTGTATCATCTGATATTAATTCAGCAGTTTCAACATGCAAGACAACTCTTTCTGCATATTGTGAATTAGTAACTATATTGAGAGGTTCTTTAAAATCCCTTAGTACCATGAGAATAAATTATAATTATAACATTTGGACAGAAATATAAGGATTTGTTTCACTGTACTTAATTTTTCTCATTTGTAACCTGCCTTTCCTGATTATGTGCACCAGTATAAAATGTACAGGATCCAGTTATACATGCATCATATACAATTCAGGGAAGAATCCAAGTAGTTCTCTTTATAAGGTTAAAGCTGTTACTTTGGGGGTAATTACTATTAATTCTCATGAAAAATTAGCACAAGCTCATTGCCATGGTTCATTGTCTTCCCATAACTTTTTAATTTCAATAGTAACAAAAGGTACTATAATCTCTGTTGGGTATATTTCTGCTAGTTGACGAAGTCTCAATTTTCCTTTTATAATTAATTCAGAGGCTTTTCCCACATAAGTTTTTAATTTTAATTGGTTTCTATGGTAAAAATATCCATTCTAAGATAATATCTTCTCTCTGCATTAAAATTCATATAGGGCAAATTCTAGAAAACAATATGACTAGAATACAATTAAGCTTTGGATTCACTATATCTACATGTGCTTCTTGTAATTTCTCTTCAACAAATGTCAGTTTTTTCACACTTTGGTTGTTATTTCCCTGGGACTATTTCAGTCTTTGTCACCATCTAAGGTTTTGTTTAAATGAATTGTTAGATCAGGTTTTATCCAAAAGCCAGTCATATACTGGAAATGTCTCCTAACAATCATTGAAAGTCATTAAGTGTCCACAATCAGTCTCTTCTAATTTGTTCCTTTTGTGTTCTTATTTTCTATAAACCTATTTTTTAAACCTAGGTAATAGACAGAGTTTCCTCTTTGTATTTTTCAGGAGAAATTTGTAATCCCCATTTAGGCAAAACTTTCTTTTTCAAATATTCTTTCTAAAGTATCTTAATTTGAATCAGATAACAAAATGTCATCCATGTAATGGTATATTATAAACTTAGGAAATTGCTTGCATACTATTTCCAATGGCCCACTTACAAAGTATTGGCTGATAATTATTATAAGTATGATGTGATATTTCCCTCTGTATGCTGTGATTACCACTAATGAATAAAGAAACTGCTTTGGACCTATAGCAGGGCAGAACTTAGGTAGGCAGGGAAAACGAAACTGAATGCTGGAAAAAAGAAGGGTGGAGTCAGAGAGAAGCCATGTAACCCACAGGGGACAGTCACTGGGAATTTTACCCAGTAAACCACAGCCATGTGGCTATACACAGATTAATGGTGATAGGTTAAATTAATATGTAAGAGTTAGATAATAAGAAACTAGAGCTAATGGGCCAAGCAGAATTTTAATTGATATAGTTTCTCTGTGATTACTTCAGTTCTAGGCAGCCAGGATGAAGAAGCAGCCTGCCATTACATAAGTAGGCACTATAAAACCAAATTTTTCTCTGTCCTTTTCTTGTAATGGAATAGTGAAGAAACAATCTTTTGAATCAAGAAGTATAAGAGTCCATCATTTTAGTAATAGAGAAAACAGAGGAATTCAAGATTGTAGAGGGCCCATAGGCTGAATAACATTGCTGACAGCTCTTAGATCTGTCACTATTCTCCACATTCCAGATTTCTTTTTAACAATAAATATAGGAGAATTGCAAGGGCTGGTTAATTCTTAAATATGGTGAACATCTAGTTGTTCCTGTACCAGCTGATCTAAAGTCTGAAGTTTCTTTTCTGTTAAAGGACATTTGTTTAATCCATTTGGGTTTCTCAGTTAACCATTTTAAAGGTAAGGCATCAGTACCTCTGAATGGTTGCTAGTTTCTTTGGGTTCTTGTACAGCCTGAATGACTGGAGATCTTTGTTTATAATATCTTATAACATGCTTCCCAGAAGCATAAGTTTTTGTGACTGCATGAATGTTAATCTGGGTATTCCATTGCTGCAATATGTCAGGACCCCATAAATTCACTGCAATAATAGCTATATATGGCCTCAGCCTTCCTTTATGTCTTTCTGGTACTGTGCATTCAACCCACCTTGTGCTTTGCTTAACTTGAGTTAGGGTTCCAATTCCTAGGTATTGAATATGTGCTTCTTGAAAAGACCAATCTGAATGCCAATATTTTGGAGTAATTATCCTCATATCCACACCTGTGTCTAGAAAGTATTTCCTCAATTGTAATGTCATTAATATACACTCTTAGCTTTGGTCTTTGATCATAAAAGTCTGACAAAATATATGTTTGCTATTTCCTACCAGAGTTTTAGATTTGTCTTTCATGTCTATTCCATCATCCAAACTGGTATTTTTTTATAGTGGGCACTGGATTGTTAATTCTCCTTGAGAGACATCATCTCCATAATGACTGGGAATGACTGAACCTTATTTGACTTATGAGATGTCACCCAATGAGTTTCCCAGTGGTATCTGATTGCCTTGTTTCTCTTTTGTCGACCTATATTCATTACTCCAATGTCAGCCTTTGCCACATATACCAGAAGACTGAGACCTAGAATGCCTATTCCAGCCATTCTTAGAGAAGAGATTATCCCTAGAAATTCCTTGTCTATAATCTCTTGTTAGACATCCTATTCTACCACAATTAAAAATTTGGCATTTTGGTATCTCCTCATACCACTGGAGATTGCTTCTCCTACCCAAGCCTCAGTACTATAGTCAAATGCTTCAACTTTCATTGTATTTAAGATCCATTCATCTATTGATGCTGATCTGACCTTTAAAGACCCAAGGATCTTCTTACCTTCAAAGCTGGCATTTTCAAAAGCCAAAGATTCAATAAGTACATGTCTTGCTTCAGGGTGTGTCACTCCTACTTGTACAGCCTTAGTTAATCTTTGTAAGTAGTCAGTAAAGGGGTCTCTCTGACCATGTTTAACCCTAATATATGACTCAATCCTCTTTCCTAGTTTCTTAATCTTTTCACAAGCATTTAAAGCTGCTGTGCTACACAGGGATGAGGTGTGTTCACCATAGTGAGCCTGTTCTTGAGGAGCAGAGTAATGACCCTCACCAAGAATTTGATCCTGGGTGGTCTCAAGTCCTTTTGCTTTCCCCTGTTGTTCTAAAACTTTTGCCTCTTCTCTCCAATAACACTTCCAAAGCAGCTGAGATCCATCTTCTAGGACCACTGAGATTAATTGAAACCAATTGTTTGGGGTAGTCTTATTGCTTGAAGCCCATGATTTTACCATTCCACTGACAAATGGTGAATGTAGCCCATAAAAACTATTACTTGTTTAATTTTTTTTAGATCACTCATACATTTTGGTTTCCATGTATATTCTTTGACTATCTTAGGGTACTTTGTGCCAGATGGTCTTTCCAAGGAAATTACTGGATATGTAGTTAAAACTCTGTATAAGTCATCCCGAGGTCTGGTATGTACTGATGAGGGTAAACCCTGTCCTTGTATCTTCTGTTCCTGTTCATCAATTTCAATAAATTCCTCAAACTTTTCAATTCCTTTTACTACAGGCTTTTGTAAAGTCTGAATCTCCTGTCCAGTGTTCTGTTCTAATGTCCTCATTGAGGATTCCAAAAAATGAAACTCATCCAGTAAAGATAACGTCTCATCCTTGGACATAATTTTGATAGTGTGCACATTACCTTCCTGGAGAGATAAATTATCTCTTAATCTATCAGAACTTTTAAACAGCTTCTGATTGTTAAAGTCAACAAAACAATACTTTCAGATAATTCTGTAATTCTGTCAAATTGATGCTATCCCCCTCCATCGTATTGATCTTGTCAACTAGGTGTTCATTATTAGTCTGTAAAGACTGTATTATTTCTAAAATTGTCTCATTTTTAGCCCTGTTATCAAACCATTTTTAATGAGATAATATGAAAAACAAAACTAATTCCTAGAATCAAATAAAGGGATGTAGAAGGAAAATCAAATAAACCTTATAGAATATCATCCATAGTAGAAGCAAAATAATTATTGAACTCCAAGGTAGTTATGTTATCTGTAATTTTTGTTGTTTTTCAGATTTTACCTGTCATAAGGCAATTACAATGGATTGGAGTAGGTGTAATAATTGTTATGGGCCAGCAGGTGTCACAGTTGCAGCCTCATGGCCAAGAGATGCTAGCAGCAGGGAATAGCAGTTATTAAGGCAATCAAACGATTTAGAGAGTTGTGACCCAGGATAAAGAAAAAGCCCAAAGTTTTTAATCAGTGTGAGTTGCAGACTGTGTGCACTGCAGGGATCGCAGGCAGCAGCAGGTAAACCAGCGTGTAATGTGCCGAGAGTCAAAATGTGGGTCGTGAGCCAGGAAGTGTAGCCTTTTGTGTCTGAGTGCCCACTAGAGCCACAGGCAGGAGAATCAGTGACCAATGTGCCATGTGACTGGCAAACTGATCCCAAAATGGGTGAACTGGATCCCACGTTCAGGTGCCAGATGATGATGTAAGTAACAAATAATCCCACACTAGTTCAGAATTATGTATAATAAAGAGTTATTTATTAAGGGATAGACTCACAGATTACAGTCCTAGATCACAGTTCTCTGCACAAACAGGGACCAGGAACCAAATCTAGCAGAAAGAAGCAAGAACTGAAAGCAAGAGAACAAGCACACACTTACAGCTGAATTTATAGTATAATAGACCATGCCCACATGGGCTGGAATCTTAAAGACTATTGGCTGAAGGAGCTCCCACAGTAGAATGCTTTGCTAATTTTCACTGATGGCTCTTCTAATGGGAGGGCTGCATATGTAGATATGGCAAAGGACATGCAGTGTGGAACCAGGCTCAGCTCCAATAGTCGAGCTGCGAGCTGTTGCTATAGTGTTTCAACACTTTGCAAATGAGGCATTAAATCTATATACTGACAGCTGATATATTTTTAATGCTCTTCAGGTCCTAGAGACCATCCCTTATATTGGGACTAACAACAAGCAAGTTAAGATGCTGTTCCAGCAGAATCAAGAGGCCATACAACAATAGTGAAGAACATCTTTTCTTAATCTAAAATAGGTCTTATAAGCTTACATTTTCATCATTATACAGAATATATTTTAAAGCAGAGTTGAATCACATGTAAAACATATTTTCAAGCAGAGTTGACTCACATGTTGTAAAATATTTAACCATATATTTTCATCATTTAAAAGTATATACCAATTTAAGATAGTTGAGATTTATTACTTTTTTTGTCTGGAAGGAGATACAGTGAACAGAGATCATTAGGATTGCTTAAAACATTTTTAACAGTAAGTGAATGTACAAATATATGCAGTTCTACAAATACATGGGGCTGAATTTAAGTTACACATAAAGTTAAATGAAAAATGAAAGAAAGCTGACTTTTTTATCTCTCACTGATACTTTGTTACAAGCGACAGGGCGTTTAAAGGAAGAGAGAAAAAGAAAGAAACTGGAGAATTAAAGTCACAAATTGTTAACAGATGGAAGAGAACAGAAGAGTTGCAGGTTATGCGGGGAGCTGTTCTGGCTGTGGACCTGCTGTCCATGACATTTGGCTAGACACCGACCCTCAAGAGTCTGTGGCTCCTCCCTGTCTTAACCTCAAAAACATGGCAGCAATCATGCAGTTGCCCTTACCAAAGATGATGGCTGCCCACGTGCTGTAAGTTTTTCTGTTTTTGTCCACCAGCTGAAGTTAGAAATGTCTATGGTTTTGATAGCCTGTTTCCCACGGGTGAGGCAGAAGGATCAAGGACTGCTCAGAACATTATCCATTCATCCACAAGATAACGGAGACCAAGGGCACGAAACACAAAGGACACAAAGTCCAAAGTCACAAGGTAGAGAAAGGGAGTCACCTGAGAGGCTCTAGACCATGAGGGGAACTGTATCCGGAAAGGATCCACAGATCTGAGAAGCATGCTAGGGTCCTAGGCCAGAATAACGACGGCACCACTCAGTGTGTGCAGAGCTAGGGCAAAGCCCAAATGCCTTGCTCATGAGAAGTGGCAAAGGTGATTGTCGGCAAAAGCTGACTGGGAGGAGGGGATCTTACCATCATAGCTGGGACTGCATGGAGAATGGCAGCAGACTGGGAGATGGAAAGTGGGTGGTTGTAGGTTTCCATCACCCAGAGCTTTGGCAAAATGTCTAGCTACCCCAAACGCTGGCACTTGCAGGTTCCAGGTCCACACATGTGCCATTAAGCACTCAGGCAATTTACATAGCCACCCAGGGCAATCAAGCCCTACATGACATCCATGCAGCATGGTCACGTGATCTATGCATGACCTAGCTACCTAGCTACCGCTACATAAGCCCCTGTGCACATGTGCTTGGCAGCCTTTAAAAGCTAGACACCTCTGCTCCATGCTCTTTTCATCCCTCTTCTGAAGAGGTAACTATTGCCTCCCTCTCTCCCCCTATCTCTCTCTCTTTTTCCCTCTCCCCCTCTCTCTCCCTGCACCAACTTCCTCTATCCTGTGCTCCCGTCTTTCTCTCTCTTAATAAACTCTTGAAGTGGGTTTCACTGTGTGTTTCTGACTCATTCTCAGTCATGCCCAGTAATTTCACTGGTAACAGGTCCGAGTCCAGGATTACAGCATGCCTTGGCCCACCTGCCTCTGGGCAGGAAGGAACACGGAGAGAGCCTGGTGGCGAATGAATGGGGGTGATAGGACATTTAGAAGAGAGACAGATCCCACCCCAGACAGTCGCAGCCTGGCCAGGCAGAGTTTAACATGGCCGGATTACACACTAAGAATGAACGGCAGACAGACAAACAGAGAAGGGACAAAGTAGAGACAGCACTTCCAACTACTGATCACTGGTAAAATGTAGCCTGACAATACTCATCTATGTAACTTGATTATCTGAGTGGGGAGGCACAGTTTCCATGAGGGAGGAAAGAAAGTCAAAGTCTGAGCTTCAGTGTCCAATGTTCAGTGTGGACCACGGGTCAGGTTGGCCATGGGTTGTCACTTACAAGGTCCAGTGGCCATGAGAATGGGTGAGCACAAACCAAATCCCTATGTCATCACATGGGATCCGTGACCCGGGGAACAAAGGGTTTTAAACACTATAGGCTGGTGATTGACCAGTCCTGGGTCTTTTCACGTGGGGAACCACTGTTGAGAAGAATCCACGCTCATGGATGCATGGCCAGAGGTGGGGGGAAAGACCTACCGTTAGTGTCAGGGTGTAGAATTTCAGCAAATATTGATTTGGAAAAGGGACCATATAGAAGGGTTATAGGTTACAGAATCCCCAGAATTCCTCAGCCACAAGGGAGAGCCTGTCAAGTTCACACCAATGAAAGATTTATAGTGAGTGTGACCCTGGCAGTTCCCACTGCGGGTGGGGGACCAAGCAGGCAGGAAAGAGAATATGCCATGCAGACAGAGAGTGAAATTTTATTAAAACAAAGTATAGAGGGAAGAAGGGGGGAGAGGGGTAGAGACAGAGAGAGTGAGAGAGAGAGAGAGAGAGAGAGAGAGAGAGAGAGAGAGAGAGAGAAGAGGAGAGGAGAGGAGAGGAGAGGAGAGGAGAGGAGAGGAGAGGAGAGGAGAGGAGACAAAGGAGGGGAAGGGAGGCAGAGAACTGCCTCTTCAGAAGAACAGTGGCCACCCAGAGAGAAAAGAAAGAGAACAGACCAACTTGCCTCAGTGGGAAGGGGGGTTGGGCATGGATGGAGGTTGTCTCTTAAAGTGACAGCATACTGACAGGGAAGACCAGCATAATCATGACAGAGACCCCTATCCAAACACCTTTTCCTGGAAAATTCCTTCTGAGGAGCAGACATCATACTACAATTTCCTACTCTTACTGCTCCAACAGGGAAGACCTTGATGTCTGATTTCTCTACACTTATTAATGAACTCTTGCCTTACATGGCCTTCAGGATCTGGATCCGAATTGTAGGCATTTCATCCTTGGGATCAGGTGTGTCAGTAATTCTCTAAGATTCCTGTTCTTGATGTAATTAGGAGGGCACAATGAAATCCCTGGTTCCATGGTAACGGGCATTTTTTCCATAGAGAATTATTTTCTTTAGAGAGGCCAACATTGCACACATTTTATCCTTTTATTAAAGCCCACACAGAACATCCCCAAGGGAAAGGCATTTAACAGGACCTGACAGCATCATTAAAAACGAAAGGAAAAGGTGCTGGAGGCATGCGGTCTGCAGTGTGGAAACACTGGGACTTGGTCAAACCGCGGTGATCACCATGCAGTCCACGCCAGTTGCTAATGTGTTTCTGAGCATTTGGTCATTTCCTAATGGCAGATGGGTGAGAACGGAAGAACAGTGCAGGTCAGAGGTCAATATTGGTGATTTATAGGATGCACGATACAGCTCTTACAAAGAAACTGACTGCAGCTATGCTGAGGGGGCATGATGCCCAATTTTCCAGGAATGGTGTTTGTTTTAAAAGTTAGCTATGTTCTACAAGACATTCTTGAAAAAAAAACCCACAAATACAAAAAATGTCTTCTCTTGTTTTTGGTGAAATAAATCAGTTCTCATTGAATTAAAGGAGACCATCACTGTTATAATTTAAAAGCACCACAAAGAGAAATACAGCACTGCAATGAGGTTGACATAGGAGGTTTACTGGAAGAGGAGAGGGAAGGGGCAGGGTTATGGTTCTGTGCATGAGAGACCTTGGCAGTTGAGAGATCGACACAGTATGCAGACAGAACACATGGGGAGTTTTATTGGAGTAAGGTAAGGGATTGGGAGAAGACAGGAAGAAAAGGGAGAGAGAAAGGAAATGCAGATTGGTCTCATTGGAAGAGACAGAATGAGAAAGAGGCAAGGCAGAAACATACAGAGAGAGAAAGAAGAGAAAGAAGAGAGAAGTAAGCAGAATTTCACCTTTAATAAGGACTCAGGTACTGCCTGTCCTGCACTCAGGTGTGAGGACTCGGGTACTGCCTGTCCTGCACTCAGGTGTGACACAGGGTGACAGACTCTGTCAGGTGACACATTCTGTCAGGTCATTAAGGGTTCCATAACAGTCAGAGAAGGACTCGTTTGCCTGCAGTTCCAGCCCTGGGGAAACTGAGCAAGAGAATAAATAATTCCAGGATGTCCCAGAACATAACACGATTCTCCAGTCTCTAAAATAACTCAGTTCTGAGGAGCCGCTTCTGCTGCTATGGAGGACACCCTTGTCTCTCCAAAGAACAGACAAATAAACCAGTTCCCTGACTCCTGGAAACACCACTGTGAGGAACAAGATGTTTTATTTTTCTTGGTCTTATAAAATATTACTCTTTAATCTTTTTTAATTTTTTTAATTTTTAATTTTTAATTTTATTATTTGACAATATTTACATTTACATGCTGTATTCTGGTTACTCCAAGCTCAGTATTGCCCTCTAGACATTCCCAGTTCTTCCACAGATTCACGACTTTTCGTTTTACTCTGTGACACATTGACTTTCACCAGGACCACCTGGAACAAGGTTTTGGCAATAGCCGTTTGGGGGACACTTTAGATCAAAACTATAGAAGATAAGTTTGTCTTAGTCTGAGCAATGAAAAATTGACTCCATCTTGTATTTGCTCAAGTTGGTGAAGGGAAGTAACAAGAATGGAATGAATGGGAACACTTGAAAGAAATTAGTTGTGGTTTACATCAAAGGCGAATAAACCCTGTGTCAGCAACCCAGGGCTTCCACACGGCTTTCTCCATGGGACTTGGTAGTTGGCCAGACTGCCTTGCTCTTGCTCACCTGGAGTGACTCTGCTCTGGGTACCATGAGAACGTCTCTATCAATCTTGCTTTGGGGGAACATACTTTAAACTAAATGTATTTTAATACAATTCAAATATATATACACAGGATATCAAGGCAACTGGATAATAAGAGGCAATTTGCTTTAAGGCCCCCAACTGGAAATAGCTTGAATTCCCAGGTCCCTTGCACACAGTTGCTGGGGGAGGCACTTAGGTAACTGTGCCTGTGCCGGAGTTGTAGGCATAGATAGAGGGAATGCACACATTCCTCCTATTTCTGAAGACATGTCTCTGTGGGTACATGCTATAAATAAGTTAATACTCACACTATTGAGGTAGAGGACTGGATTTGAAACCAAAATCATCTTAAGGACAAACCCCTGCGGCAGCCCACCACTGCTAAATAAAACTTGCATCTTTTTCAAGTCTCCATTTAGAAAGATTCTGCTTCAGGGGAGACAGCCCTCTGTCTCTGGCTGTCCTCAGACTGCATGGACTCCAGGGGGGCAGGAACAGATCACTCCATGTCTCCTGTGCTATCCAGGCAGCAGGCACTGGAGGCCAACAGTGTGGTGAGCTGAACTTCTAACAGCAACACACAGAATACTGGGACTCTGCTCATTTAGAGCCCACTGATAGTTCCTCCCTACAAGTTATTTCACCTTGAAAATCATACGTTAAGACCCTTTGTTGTTTCATAAAATGAAGTCTGTGGTTCGTGTTAACAGCTGATTTCTAGACTGTTTCTCTTTACTAAGTAAGTATGAAATAAGAAAGTAAAGAGTGTTCACTTGAAGGACACACTCTCCAGAAGCCCCTTCATGTCACAGCCACTTAATAAAAATGAAGAAAGTGGACACAGGAGAACAGAGCAGGATGCAGACCATGAGAGACTTGAGGACCAGGATGTTGCGAAGGTTTTTGGCAAAGGCAACATGGCTGGGGGGAGGTCAGGTCAGACTACAGTCCCACATCACAGTCCATCACTGAAGTCAGGGCAGGAGCCCAAGCAGGGCAGGAACCTGGAGGAAGGAGCTGATGCAGAGGCCATGGCGGAGTGCTGCTCACTGGCTTGTTCCCCATGGATAGCTCAGCCTGTTTTGTTATACAGCTCACAGAACCACCTCCCCAAGTATGACAATGCACACAATGGATGGGGTCCTCTCACATCCATTATCTATCAAGAAAATGACCCACAGTTTTGCCCACCAGCGATTCTCATGAGGGCACTTCCAAAATGAAATTCCCTTTTACCAGATGGGCCTAGTTTGTGTCAAGTTGACATAAAAATTAGACAGCATCTAAGCAAAGACATCTGGTCCCCAGAAGACAGGTGACAGTTGCAGGAGGTTCAGTGAGCCTCAGGTTTCTAGCAGAGAGAGCTACAGGAGAAACTCTGTCTGAGAGAGAGAGAGAGAGAGAGAGAGAGAGAGAGAGAGAGAGAGAGAGAGAGAGAGAGGAGGGAAGGAAAGAAGGAAAGAAGGAAGGAAGGAAAAACAGAAGGAAGTAAGGTGATATTTGTGTAAAACAAGGGTGAACCACACACTCTCCTATTCCACACACAACAATCAAACACTTGTGCACAGGTCACATATTAAACCCTGAAGAAAGCCAGTCTTTGAACGACATTTAGAAGACAGCTGGATTAAACAGATTGGGTCAAACAGCTGAGACCATGACTTGCTGAGCCTGTCATCCTGTAAACACTTCCCACAGCAGTGGTCTGAAAACAGCACTTCCTAGTGTTTGCTCTCCTACCACAGACAGCGCCCACTGCTGGCACTTGAAGTAAAGCTGGTAGGCGTCCACTGGGCGGTCCTTACACTCTTGGGTTTTGTTTCCCGAAAGTGATCACAGAAGCACTGTTTGCTTTAACCTGACCCATCTTTTGCAACCCAGCTTAATCATTTTACAGGTTTTCTTTGGAAATGAATGAGATAGCTAGTTGGATGGCAGTGTGGATGTTTTCCATTGTGATGCTCTGTATAAAAGGAACATTACTGTTAGTGAAATAGTGTATAGAATTTTTCTTCCCACTCCTTTTTCTTTGACAAATTCAGGATTAAAGTATTACTAAATAGAACCTTACTAATTAAATAAAGGATGCCATTGTGAGTGTGACCAAAATTCTGACTTACAGGACTGTGTTTAGACATTTCTTCATTATCATCATCAACACTGTTATCATTATTATTATTGTAGACAGGGTCTCATGTCGCCCAGGCTGGTCTTAAACTTACTAGAGGCTGAAGATGACCTACAGTTTCCAATCCTCCTGTGTTGTGGGAGGTCCTTCCACTCCTTCAGCCTATAGTTGCTGAGATACCAGCCCATTGGGGCGTGGTCTGTCTCCCTTTAAAAAAAGCAGCCACTTCCCTCTCCTCTCTCTCTTCACTTCCTGCTCCGCTGGCGACTAGACACCCTTCCTGGTTGCACAGAAGGCTGTTGTCTGGGACGGTGATCTGTAAGTTTTTTCCCCTTTAAATAAATCCCACCCGAGCCTAGGCAGTTTGGATGCTCACCTTACTAGACCTGGATGGAGGTGGGTGGTCCCTGGACTTCCCACAGGACAGGGAACCCTGTTTGCTCTTTGTGCTGACGAGGGAGGGGAACTTGATTGGGGGAGGGGGAGGGAAAGGGGAGGCGGCGGTGGGGAAGAGACAGAAGTCTTTAATAAATAAATAAATTAAAAAAAAACATTTGGAAGCAGAAAAAATAATAAATCCCACCCTATTAATCATAATTCCAAACTGGTGTGGCATTGTTTGTGACTTACGCCTTCATCTGGCGCCCAAATGTTTGGGTTTTAGGACCTCTCCTTCCCCCGCTCTGCTGCCGGCCGCGAGTTCGGCTTGGCGCGAGCCCTCCCTTCCTCAGCCGCGGCTGGCGGCCTTGTGGCCTGTGCCTTGCGGCAGCCTTGTAGCCTGTGCCTTGTGCGTGGAGCCAGCAGTTTAATATAAATTATCACGCACTGGCTTTTCTTGCTGCAGTTCTTTATATTTTCCCTTTAGACACCTCAGGTTGACTTCAAGTCCCCACGCACCCTATCATCTGCCTCCCCACGTGGAATTAAACTCCACAGGCCCGTGTAGTCTCTGCCTGCGTGGTTTGCTCTTTTCTGAGTCGTTTTTAAATCTCCCTTGCAAGTACAGCTCTTAAGCGGTGCGAACCAGAGCACATGGTTGCCGAAAGCTGCAACCCCTCAGGGTGACACTGTCACGTGGAGGCATACACGGCTTCTGGGTTACTCTTTTCTACCCCTGGATTCTGAGATTATGGTTCCGTGTACAGAATTGATTTAATTACATTTACTTTGTTGAGCAACTTGCATTTCCTAGTTTTTAACAAATACTAGGCAGACACGGAAACAGGACCCCGTTTTCTTCACGACTTGGCAACAGCGCCATCTGCTGGATAATAGGTAATATGGCAGTTTTCATTTCAAACATGAACTTTAATGTTTTGGCTACCAATACAATGGGTTATATCATGCAAGGGTTATATGACTATGGGGATAACATAATTTACTGGTTACTAGGTTTCAGTATTCTTTTGCATATTTTATCATTTAGGAAGAATATGGCACTCCTAAGAACCATACTATCTTTACTAGAAACTCATGCAGGTCAGGAGATTCAGGATTCAAAAGAGACAATAATAAAGACAATAATAAAAAGACTTGAAATGATTGAAGAAATTATTGGAGCTGGTGAACAGAGTAATAAGGCACTAGGACAGGATACAATGCCAGCATCAGCTATTAGAACTGGCTTACTCAGGGTTTTAGTGGCATACCCTATACTTAATTCTGACAAAGCATCAACTTCTAAAGGCTCAAAGGGAGTCAGAGAAGCTAGATGGACACCAATAGCAATGAATGATCTGAAAGAAATTAAGCAAGCTGTTGTTAATTTTGGCTTACACTCTGCATATGTAAAGGAAATGATAAGGACTTGGGCTTCTAATGCTAGAGCTACCCCCCATGATTTCCATCAGTTAGTGTCTGCAGTTTTAGATAATGGATCTTCCTTGATGTTTGGAATTCATTTCAGAGAAGAATCCAAACATACGGAACAGCAAGGAAGAGCAAGAGGTGTGGAGGTTTCTCAAGATCAAATTCTTGGTTTAGGACTATATGCCAATCCACAGGTCCAAGCTCTGTATGATGAAGAAGTATTGTCCCTATGT
>JABTXL010016716.1:4190-14645 GCA_025134845.1 Neodon shergylaensis | reverse complement strand
TCTCCCCGGCAATTTTGTCTACTTCCCTTAGTCAAGAGAATAATTATATGTTTTTCCTTGGGTTCACCTTCTAATTTAGCTTCTTTAGGTTCACCAATTATATACTCCGTGACCATTATTTATGGCTAGAAACCAATTATGAGTGAGTACATCCCATGTTCATATTTTTGGGTCTGGGATACCTCACTCAGGATAGTGTTTTCTATTTCCATCCATTTGCATGCAAAATTCGAGAAGTCATTGTTTTTTACCGCAGCGTAGTACTCTAATGTGTATATATTCTACACTTTCTTCATCCATTCTTCCATTGAAGGCCATCTAGGTTGTTTCCAGGTTCTGGTTATTACAGATAATGCTGCTATGAACATAGTTGAGCAGATGCTTTTGTCATGTGATAGGGCATCTCTTGGGTATATTCCCAAGAGTGGTATTGCTGGGTCCAGGGGTAGGTTGATCCCGAATTTCCTGAGAAACCGAAACACTGTTCGTGGCTATTGTGAAAGGTGAAGCTTCTCTGATTTCCATCTTTGCTTCCATATCCTTTGTGTATAAGAGGGCGACTGATTTTTTTGGAGTTGATTTTGTATCCTGCCACATTACTAATGGTGTTTATCAGCTGTATAAGTTCTTTGGTGGAGTTCGGGGGTCGCATGTGTACACTAACATATCATCTGCAAATAATGAAATTTTAACTTCTTCCTTTCCAATTCGAATTTCCATGATCCCCTTATGTTGTCTTACTGCTATTGCTAGAACTTCAAGGACAATATTGAAGAGGTATGGCGAGAGTGGACAACCTTGTCATCTTCCTGAGTTTAGTTGGATGGCTTTGAGTTTCTCTCCATTTAATTTGATGTTAGCTGTCTGTTTGCTGTATATAGCTTTTATTATATTTAGGTATGACCCTTGTATCCCTAATCTCTCCAAGACTTTTATCTTAAAGGGATGTTGAATTTTGTCAAAAGCTATTTCAGCATCTAATGAGATGATCATATGGTTTTTTCTTTCAGTTTATTTATATGATAGATTATATTGATTGATTTTCATATGTTAAATCAGCACTGCATCTCTGGAATGGAGCCTATTTGTTCATAATGGATAATTTTTCTAATATGTGCTTGGATTCGGTTTGCCAGTATTTTTTTCAGGATTTTTGCGTCGATGTTCATGAGTGAGATTGGCCTGTAATTCTCTTTCCTAGTAGAGTCTTTGTGTGGTTTTGGTATCAGAGTAACTGTAGCTTCATAAAAGAAATTTGGTAATGACCCTTCTGTTTCTATATTGTGAAATACATTAAGGAGTATAGGTATTAGGTCTTCTTGGAGGTTCTGGTAGAATTCTGCATTGAAGCTATCTGGTCCGGGGATCTTTTTGGTAGGGAGGTTTTTGATAACAGATTCTAATTCTTCGCAACTAACAGGCCATTCAGATTGTTCACCTGGTCCTGGTTTAACTTTGGTATAAGGAATTTATCTAAAAATGTGTCCATTTCTTTTAGATTTTCCAGTTTTGTGGCATAGAGGCTTTTGTAGTAAGATGTAATGATTCTCTGAATTTCCTCTGTGTCTGTGGTTATGTCCCCCTTTTCATTTCTGATCTTATTAATTTGCATATTCTTTTTCTGCCGTTTAATTAGTTTGGATAGGGGTTTATCAATCTTGTTGATTTTCTCCAGGAACCAGCTTTTTGTTTCATTGATTCTTTGGATTGTTTTCTGTGTTTCTATTTTGTTGATTTCAGCCCTTAGTTTGATTATTTCCAGTCTTCTACTCCTCCTAGGTGAGTCTGCTACTTTTTTTTCTAGAGCTTTCAGGTGGGCTGTTAAGTCTCCAATGTGTGCTTTCTCTGTTTTCTTTAAGTGAGCACTTAGTGCTATGAACTTTCCTCTCAGGACTGCTTTCATAGTGTCCCATAAGTTTGAGTATGTTGTTTCTTTATTTTCATTGAATTCAAGGAAGACTTTAATTTCTCTCTTTATTTCCTCCTTGATCCACGTGTGGTTCAGTAGTTGGCTATTCAATTTCCATGAGTTTGTAGGCTTTCTGAGGGTAGCCTTGTTGTTGAATTCTAATTTTAATCCATGGTGATCTGATAAGACACATGTGGTTACTAATATTTTTTTGTAACTGTGGAAGTTTGCTTTGTTACCGAGTATGTGGTCAATTTTTAAGAAGGTTCCATGAGCTGCAGAGAAGAATGTATATTCTTTCCTATTTGGGTGGAATATTCTATAGATGTCTGTTAAGTCCAATTGATTCATTACCTCCTTTAATTCTCTAATTTCTCTGTTAGGTTTCTGTCTGATTGACCTGTCCAATGGTGAGAGAGGAGTGTTGAAGTCTCCTACTATTAGTGTGTGCGGTTTGATGGCTGTTTTGAGTTTTTGTAATGTTTCTTTTACGTACGTGGGTGCTTTTAAATTAGGGACATAGATATTTAGGATTGAGACTTCATCCTGATGAATTGTTCCTGTTATGAGTATAAAATGTCCCTCTCCATCTCTTCTGATTGATTTAAGTTTGAAGTCAACTTTGTTAGAAATTAGTATGGCCACACCTGCTTGTTTCTTAGGTCCATTTGCTTGATAAGCCTTTTCCCAGCCCTTTACTCCGAGTAGGTGCCTGTCTTTGTGGTTGAGATGTGTTTCTGGTAATCATCAGAATGTTGGATCCTGTTTTCTTATCCAATCTTTTAGCCTATGCCTTTTTATAGGTGAGTTGAGCCCTTTGACATTAAGTGATATTAATGACCAGTGGTTGCTAACTCCGGTCACTCTTTTAGTAGTAGAGTTTGTGTGTTTTCCTTCCTTGAGTTGCACTCGTGAAGGGTCTCTAGATGTCTGAGTTATTGTGGTCATTGTTGGACTCCTTGGTTAGTGATTTTCCTTCTATTACTTTCGTTAAAGCTGGATGTGTGGCTACGTATTGTTTAAATTTGTTTTTATCCTGGAAAATTTTGTTTTCTCCATTTATAGTGAACGAAAGCTTGGCTGGGTATAGTAGTCTGGGCTTGCATCCATAGTCTCTTAGTACATCTATCCAGGACCTTCTGCCTTTCACGGTTTCCATAGAGAAGTCGGGTGTAAGTCTGATAGGTTTGCCTTTATAAGTAACTTGGCCTTTTTCCTTTGTGGCTCTTAATATTCTTTCTTTATTCTGAATGCTTTGTGTTTTGATTATTATATGGCGAGGGGATTTTTTTTTGATCCAGCCTATTCTGTGTTCTGTATGCTTCTTGAACCTTCATAGGTACATCCTTCTTTAGGTTGGGAAAGTTTTCTTCTATAATTTTATTAAATATATTTTCTGGACCGTTGAGTTGCACTTCTTTACCTTCTTCTACTCCAATTATTCTTAGGTTGGTTTTTTTATTGTGTCCCATATTTCCTGAATGTTTTGCGATGAGAACTTGTTGGACTTGCTGTTTTCTTTGATCAGTGTGTTTATTTTCTCTATGTTACCTTCAGCATCTGAGATTCTTTCTTCTATCTCTTGTATTCTGCTGGTTATGCTTGTTTCTGTAGTCTCTATTCGTTTACCTAAGTTTTCTATGTCCAGCCGGCCCTCTGTTTGTGTTTTCTTCTTTCCTCCATTTCAGTTTTCAAGTCTTGAACTGTTTCCATTATCTGTTTGATTGTTTTTCCTTGGTTTCCTAGAGTATCATTCACTGATTTATTCAATTCTTCAAACTTTCTGTTATACTTCTCATCCATTTCTGCCAGGGCATTTTTTACATGCTGTTTAAGGGCGTCAATCACTTTCATAAAGTCAAATTTTTCTGCTTCTTCTTGGTTAGGATGTTCCTGTCCTCCTGTTGTGAGGTCGCTGGGTTCTGGTGGTTTCATGTTGTTCTTCAGATTGCAGGGTGAATTCTTGCATTGGCGCCTGCCCATCTCTTCCTCCGAATGCTCCCCTATGGGTCTTCTTTTTTTTTTTTTTCAAATCTGTATGAAAATATTTATTAAATTTTTGGAGGCCATCTGTAGCTTTTTTTTTCAGCTCCTCACCCTCCCACCTTACAGAAAAGACTTCCTGGCGAATATTGACAGTTTAAACTTAGTTCCTTATTATCAGCCATTTACCAAGTCATCTGCTTGTGTTTGGGAGAGACAACATAGCCCCAGGTCTCACAGTATGAAGTCTTTTTTTTTTTATTTTTATTAAAGATTTCTGTCTCTTCCCCACCTCCGCCTCCCCCCTCCCTCCCCCTCCCCCAATCAAGTCCCCCGTCCCTCGTAAGCCCAAAGAGCAGTCAGGGTTGCCTGCCCTGTGGTAAGTCCAAGGTCCACCCACCTCCATCCAGGTCTAGTAAGGTGATCATCCAATCTGCCTAGGCTCCCACAAAGCCAATAGGTGCAGTAGGAACAAAAACCCATTGCCATTGTTCTTGAGGTCTCAGTAGTCCTCCTTGTCCACTATGTTCAGCAAGACCGGTTTTATCCCAGGCTTTATCACACCCAGGCCAGCTGGCCTTGGTGAGTTCCCAATAGAACATCCCCATTGTCTTATTGTGTGGGTGTACCTCTCGCGGTCCTGAGTTCCTTGCTCGTGCTCTCTCTCCTTCTGCTCCTGATTTGGACCTTGAGATTTCAGTCCGGTGCTCCAATGAGGGTCTCTGTCTCTGACTCTGTCTCCTTTCATCGCCTGATGAAGGTTAATATTCAGGAGGATGCCTATATGTTTTTCTTTGGGTTCTCCTTCTTATTTAGCTTCTCTTAGAACCTGAGTTATAGGTTCAATGTCCTTTATTTATGGCTAGAAACCAAATATGAGTGAGTACATCCCATGTTCCTCTTTTTGGGTCTGGCTTACCTCACTCAGGATAGTGTTTTCTATTTCCATCCATTTGCCTGCAAACTTCAAGAAGTCCTTGTTTTTTACTGCGGAGTAATACTCCAATATGTATATATTCCATACTTTCTTCATCCATTCTTCAATTGAAGGGCATCTAGGTTGTTTCCAGGTTCTGGCTATTACAAACAATGCTGCTATGAACATAGTAGAGCATATACTTTTGTTGTACGATAAGGCCTCTCTTGGGTATATTCCCAAGAGTGGTATTGCTGGGTCCAGGGGTAGGTTGATCCCGAATTTCCTGAGAAACATCCACACTGCTTTCCAGAGTGGTTGCACAAGTTTGCATTCCCACCAGCAATGGATGAGTGTACCCCTTTCTCCACAACCTCTCCAGCAAAGGCTATCATTGGTGTTTTTGATTTTAGCCATTCTGACAGGTGTAAGATGATATCTTAAAGTTGTCTTGATTTGCATTTCCCTGATCGCCAAGGAAGTTGAGCATGACCTTAGGTGTCTTTTGGCCATTTGAACTTCTTCTGTTGAGAGATCTCTGTTCAGCTCAGTGCCCCATTTTCTGATTGGGTTGATTAGCCTTTTACGGTCTAGTTTCTTGAGTTCTTTATATATTTTGGAGATCAGACCTTTGTCCGTTGTGGGGTTGGTGATGATTTTCTCCCAGTCAGTGGGTTGCCTTTCTGTCTTAGCTACAGTGTCCTTTGCTTTACAGAAGCTTCTCAGTCTCAGGAGGTCCCATTTATTCAATGAGGCACTTACTGTCTGTGCTGCTGGGGTTATACGTAGGAAGTGGTCTCCTGTGCCCCCATGCTGTAGAGTACTACCCACTTTCTCTTCTATCAGGTTCAGTGTGTTCGGGCTGATATTGAGGTCTTTTCCACTTGGACTTGAGTTTTGTGCATGGTGATAGATATGGATCTATTTTCATTCTTCTACAGATTGGCATCCAGTTTTGCCAGCACAATTTGTTGAAGATGCTCTCTTTTTTCCATTGTATACTTTTAGCTCCTTTATCGAAAATTAGGTGCTCATAGGTTTGTGGGTTAACGTCAGGGTCTTCTATTCGATTCCACTGGTCGACTTCTCTGTTTTTATGCCAATACCAAGCTGTTTTCAATACTGTAGCTCTGTAATACAGTTTGAAGTCAGGGATGGTAATGCCTCCAGACGTTCCTTTATTGTATAAGATTGTTCTGGCTATCCTGGGTTTTTTGTTTTTCCATATAAAGTTGATTATTGTCTTCTCCAGATCTGTGAAGAATTTTGATGGGATTTTGATGGGGATTGCATTGAATCTATAGATTGCTTTTCGTAGAATTGCCATTTTTACTATGTTGATCCTCCCAATCCAAGAGCAAGGGAGGTCCTTCCATTTTCTGGTGTCCTCTTCTATTTCTTTCTTCAAAGATTAAAGTTCTTGTTAAATATATCTTTCACTTCCTTGGTCAGGTTTACCCCAAGATATTTTATGCTCTTTGTGGCTATCGTGAAAGGTGATGCTTCTCTGATTTCCTTCTCGGTTTCTTTATCCTTAGTGTATATGAAGGCAACTGATTTTTTTGGAGTTGATCTTGTATCCTGCCACATTACTAAAGGTGTTTATCAGCTGTAGGAGTTCTTTGCTAGAGTTTTTGGGGTCGCTTATGTATACTATCATATCATCTGAAAATAACGACAGCTTAACTTCTTCCTTTCCAATACGGATCCCCTTGATCCCCTTATGTTGTCTTATTGCTATTGCTAGAACTTCAAGCACTATATTGAAGAGGTATGGAGAGAGTGGACATCCTTGTCGTGTTCCTGATTTTAGTGGGATGGCTTTGAGTTTTTCTCCGTTTAATTTAATGTTAGCTGTCGGCTTGCTGTAAATAGCTTTTATTATATTTAGGTATGACCCTTGTATCCCTAGCCTCTCCAATACCTTTATCATAAAGGGGTGTTGAATTTTGTCGAATGCTTTTTCAGCATCTAATGAAATGATCATATGGTTTTTTTCTTTCAGTTTATTTATATGGTGGATTACATTGATAGATTTGCGTATGTTGAACCAGCCCTGCATCTCTGGGATGAAGCCTACTTGATCATAATGGATAATATTTCTAATGTGTTCTTGAATTCGGTTTGCCAGTATTTTATTGAGAATTTTTGCGTCAATATTCATGAGTGAGATAGGCCTGTAATTCTCTTTCTTGGTTGGGTCTTTATGTGGTTTTGGTATCAGGGTAACTGTAGCTTCATAAAAGGAATTTGGCAATGACTTTTCTGTTTCTATATTGTGAAATACATTAAGGAGTATGGGTATTAGCTCTTCTTGGAAGTTCTGGTAGAACTCTGCATTGAAGCCATCTGGTCCTGGGCTTTTTTTGGAGGGGAGATTTTTGATAACAGCTTCTAGTTCTTCGCGACTAACCGGTCTGTTTAGATTGTTCACCTGGTCTTGGTTTAGCTTTGGTATTTGGTACTTATCTAAAAAATGTCCATTTCTTTTGTATTTTCCAGTTTTGTGGCATACAGGCTTTTGTAGTAGGATCTAATGATTCTCTGAATTTCCTCTGTGTCTGTGGTTATGTCCCCCTTTTCATTTCTGATCTCATTTATTTGCGTGTTCTCTCTCTGTTGTTTAATTAGTTTGGATAGGGGTTTGTCGATCTTGTTGATTTTCTCCAAGAACCAACTTTTTGTTTCATTGATTTTTTGGACTGTTTTCTGTGTTTCTATTTTGTTGATTTCCGCCCTCAGTTTGATTATTTCCAGTCTTCTACTCCTCCTGGGCACATCTGCTTCTTTTTTTTCTAAAGCTTTCAGGTGTGCTATTAAGTCCCCTATGTATGCTTTCTCCATTTTCTTTAAGTGTGCACTTAGTGCTATGAACTTTCCTCTTAGCACTGCTTTCATCGTGTCCCATAGGTTTGAGTATGTTGTCTCTTTATTTTCATTAAATTCAAGGAAGACTTTAATTTCTTTCTTAATTTCTTCCTTGATCCAGGTGTGGTTCAGTAGTTGACTGTTCAGTTTCCATGAGTTTGTCGGCTTTCTGGGGGTAGTGTTGTTGCATTCTAACTTTAATCCGTGGTGATCTGATAAGACACAGGTAGACACTGATATTTTTTTGTATCTGTGGAGGTTTCCTTTGTTTCCGAGTATGTGGTCAATTTTCGAGAAGGTTCCATGAGCTGCAGAGAAGAAGGTATATTCTTTCCTATTTGGGTGGAATGATCTATAGATGTCTGTTAAGTCCAATTGCTTCATTACCTCCAATAATTCTCTCAATTTTCTATTAGGTTTCTGTCTGATTGACCTGTCCATTGGAGAGAGAGGTGTATTGAAGTCTCCTACTACTAGTGTGTGTGGTTTAATGTCTGCCTTCAGTTCTAGTAATATTTCTTTTAGATAAGTGGGTGCTTTTGTATTAGGGGCGTAGATATTCAGGATTGATACGTCATCCTGATGAATTGTTCCTGTTATAAGTATAAAGTGTCCCTCTCGATCTCTTCTGATTGATTTTAGTTTGAAGTCAGTTTTGTTAGAAATTAATATGGCCACACCTGCTTTTTTCTTAGGACCATTTGCTTGAAAGACCTTTTCCCAACCCTTTATTCTGAGTAGATGCCTGTCTTTGTGGTTGAGATGTGTTTCTTGCAAACAGCAGAATGTTGGCTCCTGTTTTCGTATCCAATCTCTTAGTCTGTGCCTTTTTATAGGTGAATTGAGCCCATTAATATTAAGTGATATTAATGACCAGTGGTTGTTTACTCCCGTTATTCTTATTGTTTTTGGTATTAGAGTTTGTGTGTCTCCCTTCTTTGAGTTGTGCTGGTGAAGGGTTGCTAGATGCCTGAGTTGTTGTAGGCAGTGTTGGCAATGTTGGATTCCTTGGGTTGCGAATTTCCTTCTATTACCTTCTGTAGGGCTGGATTTGTGGCTACGTATTGTTTAAATTTGTTCTTATCCTGGAATGTCTTGTTTTCTCCATTGATAGTGAACGATAGCTTGGCTGGTTATAGTAGTTTGGGTTTGCATCCATGGTCTCTTAGCTTCTGCACTACCTCTATCCAGGACCTTCTGGCTTTCATGGTTTCCATAGAGAAGTCAGGTGTAAGTCTGATTGGTTTACCTTTATAAGTTACCTGGCCTTTTTCCTTTGCAGCTCTTTCTTTAACCTGTATATTCTGTGTTTTGATTATTATATGGCGAGGGGATGTTTTTCTTTGGTCCAGTCTGTTTGGTGTTCTGTATGCTTCTTGAATATTCAAAGGAATATCTTTCTTTATGTTGGGAAAGTTTTCTTCCATAATTTTGTTAAAGATATTTTCTGGGCCTTTGAGCTGTGACTCTTCTCCTTCTTCTATTCCAATTATGTTTGGTCTTTTTATTGTGTCCCATATTTCCTGCATGTTTTGTGATGAGAATTTGTTGGCTTTGCTGTTTTCTTTGATCAGTGCGTTTATTTTCTCTATGGTGTCCTCAGAATCTGAGATTCTTTCTTCTATGTCTTGTATTCTATTGATTATGCTTGTTTCTGTAGGCTCTGCTCGTTGACCTGGATTTTCCATATCCAGCTGGTGCTCAGTTTGTGTTTTCTTCCTTGCTTCCCTTTCAGTTTCCAATTCTTGAACTGTTTCCATTACCTGTTTGATCGTTTTTTCTTGGTTTCCCAGGGTATCATGTACGTATTTACTCATTTCTTCAAACTTTTGGTTATACTTCTGATCCATTTCTATAAGGGCATTTTTCACATGTTGTTTAATGGCCTCTATTGCTTTCATAAAGTCAATTCTTTCCCCTTCTTCCGTATTAGGATGTTCAAGTCCATCTGTTGTAAGATCATTGGGTTCTGGTGTTTTTATGTTGTTTTTCAGATTATTGGATGAATTCTTGCCTTGGCGCCTGCCCATCTCCTCCTATTGAAACTATCTAATGGGTCTTTCAAAACCGGTTCAGGTTTCCCTGTTGACCAGGGGCTCCTCTTACAAAATACTGTAGCTCTGTTTCCTGGCTCCTGCCAGGGGCCAAGTTCCCTCTCGCCCCTTGGAAGGGTCTTCAGGAACAGGACCCGGCTCCTTCCTTGCTAGGGATCTCGTCAACCAAAGGCCTACCTCTTTGCTTTAATTGTAGTGGGGCGATCTGCTCTCGGTGTTGTGCTCCGGTCCTGCTGTCTGCCGCTGCCCGCGCCGGTCTGCCGCCTGGGCCTCCGCGCCGCTGGTCTGCCGCCTGGGCCTCCGCGTCGCTGGGCTGCCGCGCCGCTGGGCTGCCGCCTGGGCCTCCGCGCCGCTGGGCTGCCGCCTGGGCCTCCGCGCCGCTGGGCTGCCCCTGGGCCTCCGCCCCTATGGGTCTTCTTTAACAGGATCGGGTCTCCTTGCCCACTGTTGTACCTTCTCAGTGATGTCACTCCCCAGTGATGGCTCTCCTAATGCCCCAATGATGTCTCTCCTGGTGCCCGGATTGGGTCTCCCTGCTGCTTGGGTAGGTAGTAAACAAAGGGCCTGCCTTGCTAGCTGCAGGCAGGCTATTGAGATGAAGGCAGCATAGGAGCTTAAAACTGATCTTGAGCACTGGTCCTCCCTTACAGCAGAGCCGGGTTGGGGGGAGGGTGCTGAGGGGCTGGGTCGTGAGTAAGAAAGAAGGCCCTGCAGAAGGAGCTGGG
>JABTXL010016701.1:4702-19277 GCA_025134845.1 Neodon shergylaensis | reverse complement strand
TAAAGACTAAGACAATAAACGACTGTGAAACAAATGAGGACAATGACCTCCAAATATAAACAATGTACAAACATACATTGCAATATAGTAAATATATATCAATACACAAACAATATATAAGTATCTCAATCAGAGGTAGAAATGTACACTGCAATATGGTAAATACATAATATATATATATATATACATATATGTATATATCAATACAATATATGTCAATACATAAAAATATTTTAAACAGAGGTAGAAACATGCATGCATACAATAGTCATTATAATTTAACTTTGTATCAATATACAAGAATCGATACCAATATATTTGTCTAAAAACAGTAACTCACAATTACAAATCTATTATCCCTCTTTTTTATTTTTTCAAAATGATCCCTGAGCTTATAAAATTCCTCCCCCAACCTCCCATCCCCTAAATGATGTCCCTAAACCCAGGGACAAACTTTACTGGGAGAGGGGACGTCATCCTCTAGAATTACTTCCAGCTGTCATGGGGGCAACGTTCTTTCTGGGGGATCCTGTGAAAGTAAAATGATGGTTAAATTTTAAGATCAATGTCTTTTAAAAATTGTAAATAGTCTCAGAGTATTTTGTGGAGGTCTGGCCAGAATGTTGTACAAGATGTGCACCATTTCAGCTAACCAAGTTGGGATCGTCTTGTGCAGCTGGTACACAAAACAGGTCTTGTATTAGCGCTATCAGTATCATGACGTCATATCAGCCAGGTAGAGTTGTTGTTGTGGGGCCCCATCTTCTTCCTGGAAACTTCAAATGTCACTTCAGGAAAGACTCATTGTTCACTGTAAAAAAAAATAAAACATTAATCATATAGACATATATAGACATATATATATATATTCAATGAAAGGCATGATAGATATATTCAATGAAAGGTATGATAGATATGAAGAAAAGCATAGATGTTTTCTAAACTCATATTTCTTTCTGTCCCATATCATGGCTCTTGACATGAGACAGAAACTCCAGAAACTCGGGGTTTTTCTCTTACTAACAGGCTTGTAATTGGAGAGGGATGGAGCCAGAGTCCAACTTCAAAACCAGCTCTGTAAATTTAGAAATATGGTTTAATATATTTTACTTACACAACCCATTCAGGTTTCTTGATATTTCCTATTGGGCAGGTATTATTCCATCTGTCAGTATCCAAATATCCAGGGTCCCTTGAATTTTTCCAAGATGAGTGTTTTCCGGTGAAGATAAGAAAAGAACCCTGCCCCCATTCTATATGTTTTTCTTACCACCTGTATGAATATCATCATTCTGGATGAGTTGTCATTTCTTCTTTCCAAGAGGTTTCTCCTCTTCAAATCGAAACTTTATTAATTTTGATGGTATCCATAATTTTTCTTCTCCTGTGGAAACAAGAGCAAAACCGCTTCCCCAACGTAGCACATCTCCTGGCTTCCATTGAGAGGTCAGCACATCTTTGAAATAAATCGGTTGATTTAGTTCAGCAGACTTTTCCATTATCCAATGTCTTTCTGCTGCTGTTGTTCCTTTCTCATTAACGTTAACAAAATTCAAGGTTAATAAAGCATTATGTAATCTATTTCTGGGGGAATTTTCAGTCCCTTTCTGTTTGTTCAGCATATCCTTTATAGTACGATTTGATCTTTCTATAACTGCCTGACCTGTAGGATTATTTGGTATACCTGTAATGTGTTTTAAATTATAATAATCAAAAAAGCATTTCATTTTCTTAGATACATATGCTGGACCATTATCTGTCTTTATTTGTGCAGGTATACCCATGATGGCCATAACTTCCAATAAATGTGTGATTACTGAATCAGCCTTTTCTGAGCTCAGGGCAGTAGCCCATTCAAAACCTGAATAAGTATCTATGGTGTGATGTACATATTTTAATTTACGAAATTCCATAAAGTGGAACACATCCATCTGCCAGATTTCATTTCTCTTAGTACCCTTTGGGTTACTCCCTGCAGGCAACGGTGTTTGATTATAGAAAGAACAAGTAGGACATCTCTTTATAATGTCCTTAGCTTGTTGCCAAGTAATGGAAAATTCTTTCTTTAGGCCTTTTCTATTGATATGATGCTTCTTATGAAATTCTGAGGCCTGCAACACACTTCCAATCAATAATTGATCAATCTCAGCGTTGCCTTGGGCTAGAGGACCAGGCAGACCTGTATGGGACGGGATGTGTGTTATGTACATCGGACAAAGCCTGTTCCTGATTATGTCTTGTACCTGGATAAATAATGAAGTCAACTCTGTGTCATCTGGTATAAATTCAGCAGTTTCAATATGCAAGATAACTCTTGCTGCATATTGTGAATCTGTAACTATATTAAGAGGTTCTTTAAAATCCCTTAGCACCATAAGAATGGCATATAATTCTGCCTTCTGGACAGAATTATAAGGGCTTTGTTCCAACTTACTCAATTCATCTGACTTGTAACCTGCTTTCCCTGATTTATTTGCATCAGTATAGAATGTACGAGCTCCAGTTAGTGGAGCATCACGTACAATTTTAGGAAGTATCCAAGAAGTTCTTTTTATGAGGTTAAGTCTACCACTTTTGGAATAGTTGCTATTAATTTCTCCCAAAAAATTAGCACAAGCTCTTTGCCACAGATCATTGTCTTCCCATAACTTTTTTTATTTCTTCAGTAGTAAAAGGCACTATAATTTCTGCTGGGTCTATAGCTGCTAGTTGACGAAGTCTCAGCTTACCTTTTATAATTCATTCAGAGACTTTTTCCACATAACTTTTTAATTTTTTACTTGGTTTATTAGGTAAAAGTATCCACTCTAAAATAATATCTTCCCTCTGCATTAGAATCCCTGTAGGAGAAATTCTGGAAGGCAATATGACTAGGATGCTGCTAAGATTTGGGTTCACCCTATCCACATGTGCCTCCTGTAATTTTTCCTCAATCATTGTCAGTTCCTTTTCTGCTTCAGCTGTTAGTTTTCTTGGACTATTCAAATATTTATCACCATCTATGGTTTTGTTTAAATGAACTATTAGATCAGGTGTTATCCCAACAGCTGGTCGTAGACTGGAAATGTCTCCTAACAATCTTTGGAAGTCATTAAGTGTCTTTAACCGGTCTCTCCTAATTTGTGCCTTTTGCGTTTTAATTTTCTCTAACCCTATTCTGTAACCTAGGTAATTAATAGAATTTCCACATTAAATGTTCTCAGGGGCAATTTGTAATCCCCACCTAGGCAAGACTTTCTTTACTTCTTCAAACATCCTTTCTAAAGTATCTTTATTTGAATCAGATAACAAGTTATCATCCATGTAATGATAAACTATGGAGTTCGGGAATTGTTTACGAATTATTTCCAATGGCTTACTTACAAAATATTGGCACAATGTAGGACTATTGAGCATACCCTGTGGGAGGACAATCTATTGATATCTCCTTTTAGGCTGCGAATTATTATAAGTTGGCACTGTGAAGGCAAATTTTTCTCTATCCTTTTCTTGTAACAGTATAGTGAAAAAACAATCTTTCAACTCAATAATTATAAGAGGCCATCCTTTGGATAACAGAGAAGGCAAAGGTATTCCAGATTGTAGTGGGCCCATAGGTTGAATTACTTTGTTGACAGCTCTTATATCTGTCACCATTCTCCATTTACCAGATTTCTTTTTTACAACAAACACAGGAGAATTCCAAGGGCTGGTTGATTCTTCAATATGGTGAGCATCTATTTGCTCTTGCACTAGCTGTTCCAATGCCTGCAATTTATCTTCAGCTAGCGGCCACTGTTTGATCTGTATTGGCTTCTCAATTAGCCATTTTAAAGGTAGGGCTGTTGGTACCTCTAAAGGTTTGGTATTTGCTGTATGTTCTTGTACAGCCTGAATGGCTGGTGTACTTTTTCTATAATACCTCATCATATCTTTCCCAGAATTATGAGTTCCTGGAACTACAGGAATGTTAATCTGGGTATTCCATTGCTGTAGCAGGTCACGGCCCCATAAATTAATTGAAATATTGGCTATATATGGCCTTAGTCTTCCTATTTGCCCTTCGGGCCCTATGCATTCAACCCATCTTGTGCTTTGTTTTACACGAGATAGGGTTCCAATTCCCAGAAACTGAACATCTACCTCTTGAAGAGGCCAATTAGGATGCCACGATTCTGGGGTAATGATACTTACATCCGCACCTGTGTCTAATAAGCCTTCAATAAAAGTGCCATTTATACAGACTTTTAGCTTTGGTCTTTGATCGTTAATAGAAGTCTGCCAAAATATACGTTTACTCTGTCCTACTGGGTTTTTTGACTCATTCTCCATGCATAATTCATCATTTAGACCAGTATTACTTTTTACAGCAGAAATTGCAGCTTTTAATTTTCTTGGTGAGGCACTTCTCCACTGTGACTTGGAATGACTGGGCCACTGTTGGCTTGGGGGCCTGCGAGAGGCCCCTCAATGAGTTCCCGACAGTATCGGGTTGCCTTGTTTGTCTGTTGTTGACCTGCATTCGTTGGACCAATGACGGACTTTACCGCATCTCCTATATATACCTGAAGGCATAGGTCTCCTATTTTTGTCATTCCCAGAGGAGATATTATTCCTAGAAATTCTGTGCCTGAAATTCCTTTTCAGATGTCATAATTTACCACAATTAAAACACCAGGCAGTTTGATGTCTCCTAATTGTTGTGGAAATCGCTTCTCCTACCCAAGATTCATCATTATAGCTAAAGGTCTCAACATTCATCGTATGCTGAATCCATTCATCCATAGGTGCTGATCTAGATTTTAAAGGCCCAATTATCTTATTGCATTCTATGTTTGCATTCTCAAAAGCTAGAGATTCAAGAAGTATTCCTCTAGATTCTGCGTCTGTTACCCCTATGTCCAGAGCCTTAATTAATCTTTGCAAAAAGTCAATAAAGTGTTCTCTCTGTCCCTGACTAATTCTGGTATATGATTCAACCCTTTTTGTTGGATCTTGTATCCTATTCCAAGCATTTAAAGCTGCTTGGTGACGTAGAGACAGTACTTCATCATCATAAAGAGCTTGGACCTGTGGATCAGCATATTCTCCTGCACCAAGAATTTGATGTTGGGAAACCTCGACACCTTTTGCTCTTCCTTGCTGTTCCATATGTTTGGATTCTTCTCTGAAATAAATTCCAAACATGAAGGAAGGTCCCTTATCTAAAACTGCAGACACTAACTGATGGAAATCATAGGGAGTAGCTCTAGCATTAGAAGCCCGAGGCCTTATCATTTCCTTTACATATGCATTGTGCAAGCCAAAATTAACAATAGCCTGCTTAATTTCTTTTAGATCATTCATTGCTATTGGAATCCATCTAGCTTCTCTGACTCCCTTTGAGCCTTTAGAAGTTGACGCTTTGTCAGAATTAAGTATAGGGTATGCCGCTAAAACCCTGGGAGAGCCAGTTTTAATAGCTGGTGTTGTCATTGTATCCTGTCCTTGTGCCTTTTTACTCTGTTCACCAGCTCCAATAATTTCTTCAATCATTTCAAGTCTTTTTATTATTGTCTTTATTATTGCCTCTTTTGAATCCTGAATCTCCTGACCTGCATGAGTTTCTAGTAAAGATAGTATGGTTCTTGGGAGTGCCATATTCTTCCTAAATGACAGAATATGCAAAAGAATACTGAAACTTAGTAACCAGTAAATTAAGTTATCCTCATAGTCATATAAACCTTGCATGATATATCCCATTGTATTGGCAGCCAAAACAGTGAAATTCATGTTGGAAACAAAATCTGCCATATTACCTGTTATCCAGCAGGTGGCACTGTTGCCAAGTCACGACAAAAACGGGGTCCACCTAGCACTGCCTAGTATTTGCTAAAAACTGGGAAATGAAAGTTGCTCAACAAAGTAAATGTAATTAAATCAATTCCGTACATGGAACCATAAACCCAGAATCCAGGGGTAGAGAAGAATAACCCAGAAGCCGTGTATGCCTCCACGTGACAGAGTCACCCTGAGGGGTTGTATCTTTCGGCAACCGCGTGCTCTGGTTCGCGCTGCTTAAAAGAGCTGTACTTGCAAGGGAGATGTAAAAAACGACTCAGAAAAGAGCAAATCATGCAGGCAGAGACTACGCGGGCCTGTGGAATTTAAATCCACGTGGAGAGGCTTATGATAGGGTGCGTGGGGACTTGAAGTCAACCTGAGGTGTCTAAAGGGAAAATATAAAGAACTGCAGCAAGAAAAGCCAGTGTGTGATAATTTATATTAAACTGCTGGCTCCAAGCACAAGGCACATGATACAAGGCTGCCATAAGGCACAGGCCCCAAGGCTGCCAGCCGTGGCTGAGGAAGGAAGGGCTCACGCCAAGTCGAACTCGCAGCCAGCAGCTGAGCGGGGAAGGAGAGGTCCTAAGAGCCCCACGTTCGGGCGCCAGATAAAGGCGTAAGTCATGAACAATGCCACAGCAGTTTATAATTATGATTAATAGAGTAGTATTTATTTAAAGTAGAAAAAACTTACAGATCACTCTCCCAGACAACAGCCCTCTGTGCAACCAGGAAGGGAGTTAAGTCGCCAGCAGAGCAGGAAGTGAGGAGAGTGAATGGAGGGAAGTAGTCAATTTTTACAGGGGGAGAGACCATGCCCCAATGGGCTGGTATCTCAGCAGCTATTGGTTAAAGGAGCAGGAGGACCTCCCGCAACAGGTTGCCTTTTTGTCTTAGTGACAGTGTCCTTTGCTTTACAAAAGCTTCTCACTTTCAGTAGGTCCCATTTATTTTATGTTGCCCTTAATGTCTGTGCTGCTGGGGTTATACTTAGGAAGCAATCTCCTGTGACAATCTGTTGTAGGGTACTTCCCACTTTCTATTCTATCAGGTTCAGTGTGTTCGGACTGATATTGAGGTCTTTGATGCACTTGGACTTGAGTTTTGTTCTTGGTGATAGATATGGGTCTATTTTCATTCTTCTACAGGTTGACATCCAGTTGTGCCAGCACCATTTGTTGAAGATGCTTTCTTTATTCCATTGTATACTTTTAGCTCCTTTATCGAAAATGAGGTGTGCATACGTTTGTGGGCTAAAAACCGGGTCTTTTATAGGATTCCATTGGTCGACTTCTCTGTTTTTATGAAAGTAAGATGCTGTTTTCATTACTGTAGCCCTGTAATAGAGTTTGAAGTCAGGGATTGTAATGCCTCCAGAAGTTCCTTTATTGTATAAGATTGCTTTGGCTATCCTGTTTTTTTTTTTCGTTTTTCCATATAAAGTTGATTATTGTCCTTTCAATATCTATGAAGAATTTTGATGGGACCTTGATGGGGATTGCATTGAATCTATAAATAGCCTTTGGTAGATTGCCATTTTTACTATGTTGATCCTCCCAATCCAAGAGCAAGGGAGATCCTTCCATTTTCTGGTACCCTCTTCAATTTCTTTCTTCAATGCCTTAAAGTTTTGTCAAATATATATTTCACTTCCTTGGTTAGAGTTACCCCAAGATATTTTATGCTGTTTGTGGCTATCGTGAAAGATGATGATTCTCTGCTTTCCCTCTCAACTTCCATATCAATTCTGTATAAGAGGACGACTGACTTTTTGGAGTTGATCTTGTATCCTGCCAATGACTAAAGGTGTTATAAGCTGTAGTAGTTCTTTGTTGGGGTTTTTCGGGTCGCTTATGTATACTATCATGACATCTGCAATTAATGAAAGTTTCCCTCTTCCTTTCCACTTTGAATCCACTTGATCTGCTTATGTTGTCTTATTGCTATTGCTAAAACTTCAAGCACAATTTTGAAGAGGTATGGAGAGGGTGGACAGCCTTGTCGTGTTCCTGATTTTAGTGGGATGGCTTTGAGTTTCTCTCTGTTTAATTTGATGTTAGATGTCGGCTTGCTGTAAATAGCTTTTATTATATTTAGGTATGATCTTTGTATCCATAATCTCTCCAAGACTTTTATCATAAAGAATGTAGAATTTTGGCAAATGCTTTTTCAGCATCTTAATGAAACGATCATTTTTTTCTTTCAGTTTATTTATATGATGGATTACATTGGTAGATTTTCGTATGTAGAACCAGCCCTGCATCTCTGGTATGAAGCCTACTTCATCATAATGGATAATATTTCTAATGTGTTCTTGGATTCTGTTTGCCAGTATTTTGTTGAGGATTTTTGCATCGATGTTAATGAGTGAGATTAGCCTATAATTCCCTTTCTTGGTTGAGTCTTTGTGCGGTTTTGGTATCAGAGTAACTGTACCTTCATAAAAATAACTTGGCAATGTTTCATCTGTTTCTATATTGTGAAATCCATGAAGGAGTATACGTATTAGGTATTCTTGTAAGTTCAGGTAGAATTCCACTTTGAAAACATGTGTTCCTGGGCATTTTTGGTAGGGAGGTTTTGATAACCACTTCTGATTCTTCACGACTAACAGGTCTATTTCTATTGATCACCTGTTCCTTGTTTAACTTTGGTATATGGTATTTATCTAAAAAACTGTCCATTTCTTTCAGATTTTCTGGTTTTGTGGCCTACAGACATTTGTAGTAGGATCAAAGGATTCACTGAATTTCTGCTGTGTCTGTGGTTATGCCCCCTTTCCATTTCTGAACTTATTAATTTGCATGTTGTCTCTCCTTTCTTGATTAATTTGGATAGGGGTTTATCAGTCTTGTTGATTTTCTCCAGGAAACAGCTTTTTATTTCATTGATTCTTTGGATTGTTTTTTGTGTTTCTATTTTGTTGAGTTCTGCCCTCAGTTTGATTGTTTCCAGACTTCTAGTCTTCCTAGATGAGTATGCTTCTTTTTTTCCTAGAGCTTTCAGGTGGGCTGTTAAGACTCCAATGTGTGCTTTCTCGGTTTTCTTTAAGTGGGCACATAGTGCTATGAACTTTCCTCTTAGGACTGCTTTCATTGTGTTACATACGTATGAATATGTTTTTTCTTTATTTTCATTGAATTCCAGGAAGACTTTAATTTCTTTCTTTATTTCTTCCTTAATGCAGGTGTGGTTCAGTAGTTGACTGTTCAGTTTCCATGAATTTGTAGGCTTTCTGGGGGTAGCCTTGTTGTTGAATTCTAACTTTAATCCATGATGATCTGATAAGACACTGGTGGTTTCCTTTTTTTTTTTGTATTTGTGGATGATTGCTTTGTTACTGACTATGTGGTCAATTTAAGAGAAAATTTCTTGAGCTGCAGAGAAGAAGGTATATTCTTTCCTATTTGGGTGAAATGTTCTATAAATGTCTGTTAAGATCATTTGCTTCATTACCTCCATTAACTCTCTTATTTCTCTGTTAGGTTTCTGTCTGATTGACGTGTCCATTGGTGAGAGTTGAGTGTTGAAGTCTCCTACTATTAGTGTGTGCAGTTTGATGGCAGCCTTGAGTTTTAGTAATGTTTCTTTTACATGCGTGGGTACTTTTATATTAGGGTCATAGATATTCAGGATTGAGACTTCATCCTGATGAACTATTCCTGTTATCAGTATGAAATGTTCCTCTCCATCTCTTCTGATTGATTTAAGTTTGAAGTCAACTTTCTCTAGTTTAGTATTGCCACACCTGCTTGTTTCTCAGGTTCATTTGCTTGATAAGCTATTTCCCAGCCCTTTACTCTGAGTAGGTGCCTGTCTTTGTGGATGAGGTGTGTTTCTTGTAAACAGCAGAATGTTGAATCCTGTTTTATTATCCAATCTCTTAGCCTGTGCCTTTTTATAGGTGAGTTGAGTCCGTTGACACTAAGTGATCTTTATAACCAGTGGTTGTTAACTCCTGTCACTTTTTTAGTCACAGACTTTGTGTGTTTCCCTTCCTTGAGTTGTGCTGGGGAATGGTCTCTAGATGTCTGAGTTATTGTGGTCATTGCTGGACTCCTTGGTTACTGCATTTCCTCATATTACTTTCTGTAAGGCTGGATTTGTGGCTACATATTGTTTGAAATTGTTTTAATCCTGGAAAGTTTTATTTTTTCCATTTATAGTGAACAAAAGCTTGGCTGGGTATAGTATTCTGGGCTTGCATCCATAGTTTCTTATTTTCTGCAATACATCCATCCATTACCTTCTCGCTTTCATGTTTCCATGGGGAAGTCACATGTAAGTCTGACAGGTTTACCTTTATAAGTAACTGGGCCTTTTTTCTTTGCAGCTCTTAATATTCTTTCTTCATTCTGTATGCTTTCTGTTTTAATTATTATATGGAGAGGAGATTTTTTTTTGATCCATCCTATTCGGTGTTCTCTATGCTTCTTGAACCTTCACAGGTATATCTTCCTTTAGGTTGGGAAAGTTTTCTTCTATAATTTTATTAAATATATTTTCTGGATCATTGAACTGTACTTCTTCTCCTTCTTCTACTCCTATTATTCTTAGATTTGTTCTTTTTATTGTGTCCCAGATTTCCTGAATGCTTTGTGATGAGAGTTTGTTGTACTTGTTTTTTTTTTTTTTTTTGGTCAGTGTGTTTATTTTCTTTGAGTATCTTCAGAATCTGAGATTCTTTCTTCTATCTCTTGTATTCTGTTGGTTATGCTTGTTTCTCTAGCTCTGTTTTTTTCTTTAATTTTCCATATCCAGCCGACCCTTTGTTTGTGTTTCCTTCTTTGCCTCCATTTCAGTTTTCAAGTTTTGAACTGTTTCTATTATCTGTTTGATTATTTTTCATTCTATTTCTAGGGTATCATTCAATGATTTATTCAATTCTTCAAACTTTCTGTTATATTTTTCATCCATTTCTACAAGGGCATTTTTACATGTTGTTTAAGGGCGTCAATTACATTCATAAAGTCAATTTTTCTACTTCTTCTTGATGTAGGTGTTCATGTCCCCCTGTTGAGAGGTTGCTGGTTTTGGGTGATTTCTTTTTAGATTGTTGGGTGAATTCTTGCATTGGCGCCTGCCCATCTCTTCCCGCGAATGCTCCACTTTGGAACTTCTTTAACAGGATCGGGAAATCTTGCCTACTGATGTACCTTCTCAGTGATGGCTCTCCCCAGTGATAGCTCTCCTGGCACCGAGATCAGGTCCCTGTGCCCAGTGCTGGCTCTCCAGTCGCCCGTGCAGTCTCTCATGTTGCCGAGATCAGGTCTACATGCAGGTTGCGTAGATAAACAATGCTCCTACCTTGCTTGGTACAGGCAGGCTATTGAAGCAAAGGAACTCCCGCCCACATGGGTGCCACGAGGATTCGGACCCAGTGCCCAGACAGGCTGAACTCGGTGATGTCACGTGCCCAAAGAGAACATAGGGGACAAAGCAGGGAGGTTTCCTGATGCAATCTAGGTAGGATAGGAAGAAAGAGGCAGTATGCATGCCATAGAGGCTATGCAGAGAGCCCAGGAAGGATAGGGGTTTGAGGAACTTCTGAGGACCCTGTTCCGGGCTGATGCCGTGGGGTCAGCAACTCACTCCGTGACCAGAGTGTTTCGTATTCAAATCTAATGACTTCAAAGTCTCCAACCAAAAGTAAAGCAACCCAGGTGCTTAAAGTTCTAGAGCATTACAACATCTAGCAGTGCTGTAAACAGTGTGTGTACCTTAATTTGATAAAAGAAATCAAGAAAATAAAGAAAGAACATAATCAGAAGGTGTTAAATGAATTGGTCTGGAACCTAGCTGAGAATTTCCTCCTAGCATTTGGAGATTGTTCAAACTGCTTCCTGCCCTGCAGAACATGATATTGTAAATTCCCATGAAGATTTGATAAGTAAAATGTTCAGGCTTCTCTAATTTCTCAATTGAGCCTTGATATACCATGTGCCCCACAAGAGTCATTGACCTTTCTGCATTCCCCAAAGCATAAGAATTGCTGTCTCTGAAGAAAGAAAATTTGGCATTCAAAATTCCCTTTTTGTCTGTAGATCCAACATTCTCATTCTGTACAGAGGTCTCCACTTTTTTTTTTTAACAAAGATTCCTCAGAATTATTCCTTCAGGTACAGGAGGACTCATAATTTTCTGCAGTAACTGAAGTTGACCTCAAAATATTTTCCTGGACTCAATGCGTTCTCAGGCACATTTCTTCTGAACCAGGATGCAGAATGAACTCCACTAATTCTCAAGCAGTCTATAATACAACCATGACATTATAAGAGATTTTCCAAAGAGAGGTATAGGTGAAGGGAGATTCTGACTACTTCTTCAGAACTGGGGGTTTCAGATCTTCCTGAATCGCCCAGTTTGCCTCAATCTTTACTGCCTAGAACCAAAGTAATTCAAAGCTTTTACCAATAAACTAATAACCTGTCAACAAGAAAGGCTTCAGAAATTACCCTGTCTTTAAAGGAAGACTGACACACCTTTCTTTGAGAATCAGGAGAATTCATCCTTTTATTGTTCTAAGGGACCTCATACTTACAACTTCAGAACAAGAGTGTCAAGCAACATCTTCAATGCTGAAGGGCTCCTGAAATATAACTTGAGAAGCAAAGGCATGTCTTTCTGTGATGTACCATCCACAAGAAACAATCAATCATTGACCAAACAACACAACATGTTCGCAAACATTTTATTTTTAGAGCAAGAATATTCCATTGGAAAAGATACCAGGATTAATAGAAGACCTGAAGTATCTGAAAAAGAAAACATTCCCCAAATACAGTTTAAGTGTGTCCCTCAAAATTTGAGAATTTCACTTTAACAGATCTTCACCAATTCATAGACATAGATATGGAAGTCATTATCAAACTTGATGAAATACACGGATGGTTTGATGGGAACTTGGTAAATAATTTTACCTATCTCTTGGATTCCATCTTGTTTGTTGTACTGCACACTTTTGCCCGCCAAGGAATCCCTGCCTACTTCCAAAGTCAAGTCTACTGGAGGACATTCTGGCATGATATTGAGGTTGTCTTTTATGTAGTCATCTAGATGGTGGTAAAGGTACAGGACTGGATCTTCCTTGTAGATCATTTAGAAACAGGTCTTCATGGTCTGCATCTCATCTGGGACCACCCCTCTCAACTCCTCCTTAGAGACCGGCATGATGCCCTCTATTCTTCCCACTTTATCTTTGCTAACAATATCCAATTCATCAGTCCACTAAAATGACACAGATCTTCTTTGTACATATATGTTTTAGAAGATATTAATTACTTCAAAATGGTGCTGTTGCCCAGACTAGTGATTCTTTCTTGTTGCAGTGGGTCTCACAGTACTCCTTGTCTAATGAAGACACAGAATGGCTTCATGTAATAAAGCTGGGACTGGATCAGGAGGACCAAACACAGATAGCCATTGTACTAGAGTGCCATGACCTTGGGCAGGTGGTTTTGAATCAGGCAACTAACTAATAGCTTGAGGGGGAAGGAGAGAAGTGGCTGTCCTTTGAATTCTTTGCCATCTGTTCAGATTTTTCTTACTCAATTTGGGTATAGGCATACCTGTCTTTGTCAGTCAGAAAGTAGGTTTCTCAGCAGAGGTCAATTGCCTTTGGGCAGCAGCAATGTGTCTCTGATACAGATATACTGAGCTGTAGACAATAGTTTGATAATTTTCCTATTAGTTTCTTAAGACAAAATTACATTTAGGTATCCAAACGTATTCAGAACTACCTTTGTCACCTGCCTCAAAGTTCTTCCAAAAAAGAGCCTTGACCTCACATTCTCCCCTTCTAATCCTTGCAGGCACTCATGGTGGAGGAAACCACTTTGTGTCTGATTCAAACTGAAGAGTTTTTCCAACCTAGAGAGTGGGCAGCTATGAAGCCCAAGCACAGAAAGATAGCCAAGAGACTGCAGACCAGGAGTGCTGTTGCCATACTCAGTAAGTCTACCGCCATGATAAAGATGCCTCTTAGTATGAGATCCATGCAACCTCTACAGAAGAGGAATTTGCCTTCTCTCCAGAAGCAAAACCTGAGTAGGCCTTTTGAGCCAATGGAGAATATTGTAGGATGCAGATTTCTCATGGCTGGAAGGAAGCCAATGATCCAGTCACCCAGGGGAAAGCCATCATTCTAGATCAACTGCCAACAAATCCCTCTTTCTAATTGTTGAAATATGATGGGATTGATTGTGTCTATGGCTTGGAGCTTCACAGCGATGAAAGGATTTTAAACCTTAAGTTCCTGCCTAATAACGTGCCATTTCCTCGGGTAACAGACACTCATCTCTCAAACACCATAGTTTGCAGAGCAGTGAAACATACATTCATGGGCCCAAATGGCTCTAAGAATGACTGGAAGGGGATGTTCCTAGAGGAGGTGCCCATCATGAAGACCTGGTTCTATATTACCTATAGGAAAGATCCAGTCTTGTACAATTACCACCTCCTGGAAGACTACCTTGAAGGCAACCTCGACATCATGCCGGTATCTAAGGAGGAGTTGAGTGGGGTGGTCCCAGATGAGATGCAGACCATGATGACCTGTTTCTACATGATCTACAAGGAAGATCCAGTCCTGTACCTTTACCACCATCTAGATGACTACATAAAAGACAACCTCAATATTGTGCCAGAATGTCCTCCAGTAGAGGTGACTTTCGAAGTAGGCAGGGATTCCTTGGCGGGCAAAAGTGTGCAGTACAACAAACAAGATGGAACCCAAGAGATAGGTAAAATTATTTACCAAGTTCCCATCAAA
>JABTXL010016698.1:0-12004 GCA_025134845.1 Neodon shergylaensis | reverse complement strand
GAGATTCTGGCTTGTCAACTGAAGAGTTGCGGGTTTCCTGAGGAGCTGGCTGCGGTGCTCCTAGTGCCAAGGATTGCCCGTCTACCCATTTACCCTTCCCATGATACTGGCAGCCATTGCTGTTGCTGCCACAGCAGCTAATGCTGCTGGATTTCATTAGTTAGTCAGTTGCTTCCTGCTAGCACAAAGGATCCCTTCTCAGGGCAGGTTGCAAATGCCGTAGCCATTCAAATTGAGCTAAATTTACAAATGAATATTGCAGTTAATTTTGCTCTTGGTCGTGATTAAAGATCATTGCTAGATGTTACAGTAAGAAGCTTATTGCTGTTATTCACGGACCCTGAAATGTGCAATTTACGAATTGGCTCTTAAAATTATTTTAGCTAGCTATACCAGGGTTCCTTTCACCAGCGCTGAGACCTTACTTAAAGGGCTCCAATTTGGGGCAGAAATAAAAATTATGGAGCGTAACAAGGCTCCTTGAAAGCAACTCATAAAAGTTGCAAAAAGATCCTGATGCAAACGGATCTGGCATGATAACACCAAACTGACCTTTGCTAGGGCAAGGTAGAAAAGCCCTTGCAATACATTATGAAAAAAAACCCGACCTATATATATTTGGGGTCGAGGGTATGTTTATGCTTTTTTCACAGAAAGAAAAAATTGGACCTGATGTCGAGGCTGCAGATATCCCACAGAGGAGTTCCAGAGGCGATTGGAGAGAGGTCTTTGGTCCGGACTTCCCTGCCCCCAGGATCGAGAAGTGCCTCATTGGGTCTCGAGTCGCCTGACCAGAGCTGTTGAAGTCCATCATGAAAATGACTCTGCCACTCTTCAGGATGCTGATACTGCTGATCCTGTGAAAGACTTTCCCAAGCCGAGTGGAGCAGAGATGGGGGATCCTGTCAGCTTACCCTAACCCCATTCCTGAAATTGGTCTGAGGACTTTGATGCCACCCTGGAGGACCTCAGACACGCAGTGGTTTTAATTAATCCAACATGAGTAAATCTCAGCCTGGCGGAGGGACTGCAGTCCTGGGTCTCCTCTGCCTTCTCCCTGTTTAAGGATTGGGTGGGGGTGAGAATGTTTTTTGCATGCTGCATAGGAAGGTGCGTGCTGTGCCTATGGTTAATTTGTCACATTCAGGCTCAAGCATCCCATGATAAGGTGGTAATGCTGCAGGCGCTGGCTGCCCTGGAGTAGGGTGATTCCCCCCAAGTTTGGTCATTTGTCCTCAAAAGTCAATAGTGACTGATGCGTAGCCTTTGCACCCTTGCGGAAGTTCTGTCCATTGCACCGAGCAAGGTATGCTAGTCTTTTGCGCTCTGGTATTGCCTTTGCACCTCCACGGATCTTGTTCCATTGCACTGGAAAAGGAATACCACAAGCGCAGGCCTCCCTTGATCGGCCCTCACATCATGAGGTGAAGACCTGATCAGGAATAAGACCTCTTATTTTGGCTTTGAGACAAACAAGAAGGGGGAACTGCAGGGAGCCATTACGTCCAGCCGCCTTTACAAAGATGGCACCTGACTCCTGCAGGGCTGGAGTAAAATACTCCATTAAGATCTTAGCCAGAATCACTAACTCGAGCATGTTCAGTCTCCTCAGTGTGCTGGACCTATCAGGGAGCTTGGAGTGGCTGCTGAGACACTTTGACCAATAGGAAGCCTGCACGCACTCCGAGTTCCTATATAGCAGCTGCAGTTTCAGGGTTTGGGGCCCCTCGCTTCCTGCTCTCCCCTCAACCAAGATGCCCCAATAAAAGCGTGATATGGGAAGAATCCTCGTTTCGTGGCTGTTCTTTCTGCGGGTCAGGAAGTTCGCCGCAAACTTGCATAAGAAATACTTCACCAACTGAGCTACTGCCCTGTATGAACTTCACTTGAGAGATATTTTGATATTGCCTGCCACGTCTCAAACATAATGAAACATAATATATGGTATGGCATGGCGGAAAAATAATATAATAATGAGATTAGAGGCTAAAACTCCACTTGTGTCCTTCTCAAAGATTGCTGTGAGTTCGAGACCAGCCTGGTCTACGAGTGCTGGTTCCAGGACAGGCTCCAAAACTACAGAGAAAACCTGTCTAAAAGAACCAAATAAAAAAATGGGGGAGAGGAAAGAGTCAGTCTGCAGTCATCATTCAGACTCAGAGGACGCCAGACACAGAGGAAGCAAGATAAAAAACGCCTCACTGATAAAAGTACCAAGCCACGTGGCTAACACAGACAATAATTATGGGCTAACATAAGTTGTATGTGTTAAAAGAAGCCTGAGCTAATAGGCCAACCAGTTTAAACTTAATGTAGGCCTCTGTGTGTTTCTTTGGGACTGAACAGCTGTGGGACAGGATGGGACAGAAACCACAGCCAACGAAAGAGCATCAGAAATCTAGATCTTAAAAGTCATAGTGTTTTGCCCTGATCAATGTACGGAGTATATTCTACCCAGCACTGTATCCAGACAATTACCATTGCAGTCCCTAGGCAACAATGTCCCTCCTCAGCACTCTCTTCAGAGCCTTGGCAACATCCTTATTCCTGAGAGTATAAATCAGGGGATTCAGGGTGGGAGTGATGATACTATAGAAAACAGAACCAACTTTGTCTTGCAGTGAGGTGTGCTGGGACTTGGGCCTCATATAGGAGAACATACTGCCACCATAAAAAAGGAAAACCACAATGAGATGAAAGACGATGGTGCAGATGTACACTGTGGTCTCATACAAAGTGATGTTAGAAAAAAAATAAAAAATTAAAAAAATAAAAATAAAACAAAGTGCTGTTCACACACACAACTTCAAAACAGCTGGAGGTTCACAGTAGAAGTGGTGGATGATTCTTGAACCACAGAAAGGGAAGCTCATCAAGATGGATGTGAGTATTAGGGAGTTGCATAGTGACCCCTGGGAGCACTACCAAATGCTGGGAACAGAGTGACCTCCAGAGTGACTGGAACCATGGCCTTCAATGCAACATGAGGAGTAACAATCTGAGCCTTAGACCCACTGGTACCTTGCAGACTGATCACCAGAGACATAGCCCCAACTACACCAATCAGGAAAAGATAGGTAGACAAGGTAGGAACACACTCAACACCACAAGGAGCAATATGACACCAACAAAAACTAGCGGTCCTACAACAGCAAGACTTGAACACCCAAATATAGATGAAGCAGAAGAAAATGACCCAAAAAATAACTTTAGGAGAATGTTTGAGGTCCTTAAAGAGAAAAAAATCCCTCAAAGAAATGGAGGGAAAGCAAAACAAAAAGTTGAAAGAAATCAACAAATCCCTTAAAGAAAACCAAGAAAAAAACAATCAAACAGATGAAAGAAACTGTTCAAGCCTTGAAAATCGAAATACAGACAATAAAGAAAACACTGACTGGGGGAATTATAGAAATGGAAATTATGAGAAAATAATCAGGAACCACAAATGCAAGCATAAACAACAAAATACATGAGATGGAAGAGAGACTCTCAAGCAATGAAGAAACAATAAATAAAAATAGACTCATTAGTCAAATAAAACATTAGCTCTAACAAAAGCTTAATACAAAAATATCCAGGAAATATGTGACACCATGAAAAGACCAAACCTAAGAATTATAGGGCTAGAAAAAGCAGAAGTCCAACTCAAAAGCACAGAAAATATATTCAACAAAATCACAGACGAAAACTTTCCCAACCTAAAGAAAGATATGCACTCGAAGATACAAGAAGTTTACAGACACCAAAAAGACTGGATCAAAAGAAAAGTTGTCTCACCACATAATAATCAAAACACTACACATACAGCATAAAGAAAGAATATTAAGAGCTGCAAAGGAAAAAGGCCAAGTAACATAAAAAGGTAGACCTATCAGAATTACACCTGACTTGGAAACAATGGAAACAATGAAAGCCAGAAGGTCCTGGTCAAGCGTTATGCAGACATTAAGAGACCACGGATGCCAGCCCAGACTACTATACCCAGCAAAACTTTCAATCCCCATAGAAGGACAAAACAAGATATTCCATGACAAAACCAGATTTAGCCAATTCCTATCCACAAACCAAGCTCTACACAAAGTACAAGAAAGAAAACTCCAACCCAAAAAAAAAAAGTAGGCTACGTCCACAAAAACATAGATAATAGATGATCTCACTGCAGCAAATCCCAAAAAAAAGAGAAAACATACACAATAACAGTACCAACAATGAAAACTAAAATAACAGGAACAAGCAAGCATTGGTCATTAACATCCCTCAGTCTAAATGGACTCAACTCACCTACAAAATGACACAGGTTAACAGATTGAATACAAAAACAAAATCCATCCTTCTGCTCCATACAAAAAACACACCTCAGCATCAAAGACAGACATAGACTCTGACTAAAGGAATGGGGAAAATTTTTCCAATCAAATGGACCTAAGAAACAAGCTATTCTAATATCTAACAAAATAGACTTCAAATTAAATCAAAAGAGACAAAGAAGGACATTTCATATTAGTCACAGGAAAAATCTATGAAGAGAAAATCTCAATACTGCCCCAAATACAAGGGCAACATCATATGTAAAAGAAATATTTCTAAAGCTTAAATCACACATTAAACTACACATAATAATAATTCTCACCACCGAGCAGGTCAGTCAAACAAAAAATTAACAGAGAATTAAGGGAATTAACCGATGTTATGAATCAAATGGACTTAACAGAAATATATAGAACATTCCATCCAAACATAAGAGAATATACGTTCTTCTCGGCACCTCACGGAACCTTCTCAAAAATTGACCACATGCTATGTAACAAAAAACAAACTCCACAGATACAAAAAAGATGGAATAACCCATGTATCTTATCAGATCACCATGGCTTAAAATTAGAATTCAACAACAACACTAATTTCACAGAGCCCACAAACTCATGGAAATTAAACAGTGGTCACTTGAATCATCAATGGGTCAAGGAAAAAATAAAGGAAGAAATAAAAGACCTCCTGAAATTCAATGAAAATGACCACACAACATATCCAAATCTATGGGATACAATGAAAGCATTAAATGAATTCATAGCACTAAATACCTACATAAAGAAGCTAGAGGGCTGGAGAGATGGCTCAGTGGTTAAGAGCATTGTCTGCTCTTCCAAAGGTCATGAGTTCAATTCCCGGCGACCACATGGTGGCTCACAACCATCCATAATGAGGTCTGGTGCCCTCTTCTGGCCTGCAGACATACGGACAGAATATTGTATACATAATAAATAAATAAATAAATAAATAAATAAATAAATAAATAAATAAATAAATAAATAAGGGGCTGGAGAGATGGCTCAGTGGTTAAGAGCATTGCCTGTCTTCCAAAGGTCCTGAGTTCAATTCCCAGCAACCACATGGTGGTTCACAACCATCTGTAATGAGGTCTGGTGCTCTCTTCTGGCCTGCAGACATACACACAGACAGAATATTGTATGCATAATAAATAAATAAATATTTTTTAAAAAAGAAGCTAGAAAAATCCCACACTAGTGAGTTAACAGAATACCTCAGAACTCTGGAACAAAAAGAAACAAACTTACCCAGGAGGACTAGACAGCGGGAAATAATCAAATTAAGAGCTGAAATCAGCAAAATGGAAACAAAGAAAACAATACAAAGAATCAATGAGACAAAATGTTGATTCTTCAAGAAAATCAACAAAATAAACAAACTTTTATCTAAACTAACCAAAAGACAGAGAGAAAATATCCAAATTAAGAAAATCAGAAATGAAAAGGAAGACATAACAACAGACATAAAGGAAATTCAGAGAAGCATTAGGTCATATTTCAAAAACCTGTACTCCACAAAATTGGAAAACTTAAAGGAAATGGACAATTTTCTGGATAAATATCAATAACCAAAAATAAATCAATGCCAGATAAGCAAATTAAATAGACCTATAACTGATAAAGAAATAGAAACAGTCATCAAAAGTCTCCCAAAAAAAAAAAAGCCCAGGGCCAGATGTTTTCAACACAGAATTCTACAAGATCTTCAAAGAACTAATACCTATATTCCTCAAATTATTCCACACAATAGAAACAGAAGGAATATTGCCACACTTTTTTTATGAGGCTACAATTACCCTTATACCCAAACCACACAAATACATAACTAAGAAGAAAATTACAGACCAATCTCCCTCATGAACACTGATGCAAAAATACTAAATAAAATACTGGCAAACAAAATCCAAGAACACATCAGAAAAATCATCCACCATTATCAAGCCAGCTTTATCCCAGAAATGCAGGGATGGTTCAACATATGAAAATCTGTCAATGTAATCCACCATAAAAACCAACTGGAAAAAAAAACCACATGATCATCTCATTAGATGATGAAAAAGCCTTTGACAAATATAACATCCCTTCATAATAAAGGTCTTGGAGAGAGCAGAGATACAAAGAACATACCTAAACATTATAAAAGCAATATACAGCAAGCCAACAGATAACATCAAACTAAATAAAAGAAAGTAAAAGCGGTCCCACTGAAATTAGGAACAAGACAAGGTTTGTCCACTCTCTCCATATCTGTTCAATATAGTATTTGAGGTTCTTGCTAGAGCAATAAGACAACAAAAAGAGATCAAATTGATAAAAAAAATGAGAAAAGAAGAAGTCAAACACTTACTATTTGCTGATGATATGATAGTTTACATTAGGAATCCCAAAATTTCTACCAAGGAACTTCTACAACTCACAAACACCTTCTGTAATGTGGCAGGATACAAGATTAACTCAAGAAAATCAGTAGCCCACCTATACACAGACGATAAATGGGCTGAGAAAGAAATCAGAGAAACATCATCCTTCACAATAGCCACAAATAGCATAAAATGTCTTGAAGTAGCTCTAACCAAACAAGTGGAAGAACTATATGACAAGAACTTTAAATCTCTGAAGAAAGAAATTGAAGAAGACAGCAGGAAATGAAGGTTCTCCCATGTTCCTGGGTAGGTAAAAATCAACATTTAAAAAAAAAAGGCAATCTTACCAAAATCAATCTACCAATTCAATGCAATATCCATCAAAATCCCAGCAAAATTCTTCACAGACCTCGAAAGAATAATAATAATCACCTTTATATGGAAAAACAAATAAAGCCCAAGATAGACAAAGCAATCTGTAAAATAAAAATTTCTGGAGGCATCACAATCCCTGACTTCAAACTCTACTACAGAGCTACAATACTAAAAACAGCTTAGTATTGGCATAAAAACAGACAGGACCAACAAAAGCCAATTGAAGACTGGATATCAATCCACACACCTACGAACTCCTGATTTTTTATAAAGAAGCAAAAAATATAAAGAAAATAAAAGCATCTTCAACAAATGGTGCTGGCATAACTGGATATCAACATGTAGAACAATGAAAATAGATCCATATCTATCACTATGCACAAAACTCAAGTCCAAATGGATCAAAGACCTAAACATAAAGCCAGCCACACTGAACCTCATAGAAGAGAAAGTGAGAAGTACACTTGAATGCATTGGCATAAGAGACCTCTTCCTAAATATAACCCCAGTAGCACAGACAGTGAGAGACACATTTAATAAATGGGACCTCCTAAAAATGAGAAGCTTCTGTAAAGCAAAGGACACGGTCAACAAGACAAAACGATAGCCTACAGAATGGGAAAAGATCTTCACCAACCCTGCATCAGACAGAGGTCTGATCTCCAAAATATACAAAGAACTCAAGAAATTGGTCATCAAAAGAATAAATAATCCAATAAAAAAAAAGAGTACAAACCTAAACAGAGAACTCCCAACAGAGAAATCTAAAATGGCTGAAAGACATTTAAGGAAATGCTCAACATCCTTAGTCATCAGGGAAATGCAGATCAAAACAACTCTGAGATTCCCTCTTACATCAGTCAGAATAGCTAAAATCAAAAATACCTAGGATAGCTTATGCTGGAGAGGATGCAGAGAAAGGGGAACACTCCTCCATTGCTGGTGGGAGTGCAAACTTTTACAACCACTTTGGAGATCAGTATGGTGATTTCTCAGAAACTTGGGAATCAATTTACCTCAAGATCCAGCAATACCACTTTTGGGCATATACCCAAAGGATGCAGACCCATACCACAAGGACATTTGTTCCACTATGTTCATAGCAGCATTATTTGTAATAGCCAGAACCTGGAAACAATCTAATGCCCCTGAATCAAAGAATGGGTAAAACAACAACAACAACAAAAGAAGTATGGTACATTTACACAATGGAGTACTACTCCACAGTTAAAAAAAATGACATTTTGGAATTTGCATGCAAATGGATGGCACTAGAAAAAAAACATTCTGAATGAGGTAACCCATACCCAGAAAAACAAACATGGTATGCACTCACTCAAAAGTAGACATTAGATGCAAAGCAAAGATAACCAGCCTCTATGCCACTACCCCAGAGAAGCTGAGGAACAAGAACCCTAAGAGAGACATATATGGATACCCCAGGAAAAGGGAAATAGACAGAACTTTCTTCTAAGAAAATTGGGAACGTGATGGAGGCAAAAGGAGGGTGGGATGGTGAGGGAGAAGGAGAGAAGATGGAGGAGAACACGAGGGAATGGGATGGTCAAGATGGGGAAGGACAGAGAGGGAGAACAAGGAAAGAGATATCTTGATTGTGGGAGCCATTGTGAAACTAGCATGAAACCTAGCACCAGGGAAAGTCCCAGGTATCCACAAGGATGACCCCAGCTAAGACTCTAAGCAATAGTGGAAAAAGTGACTGAACTGGTCTTCCCTTGTAATCAGATTGATGACTACCTTGTCATCATAGAACCTTCAATCTAGCAACTGATGGAAGCAGATGCAGAGATCCACAGTTAAGCACTGGGCAAAGCTTCCAGAGACCAGTCCAAGAGAGGGGGAGCTATAATATGAGCTAAGAAATCAAGATCATGATGGGGGTACCCATAGAAACAGCTGGCCTGAGCTAGTGGGAGCTCCCTGACACTGGACTGACAATTGGGAAACCTGCATAGGACCAAACTAGGTCCTCTGAATGTGGGTGACAGATGTGTGGTTGGGGTAGTCTTTGCTGTCACTGGCAGTGGGACCACGATTAATCCCTAGTGCTTGTACTGGCTTTTTGGAGCTCATTCTTTTTGGAGGGATACCTTGTTCACCTGAATCGTAGATAGGAACCCCTTGGTCCTGCCTCAAAGTGATGTGTCAGACTTTGTTGACTCCCCATGAGATGCCTTACCCTCTCTGAGGAGCGGATGGGGGGTGGGGGTGGGAAATGTGGGGGAAGTGGGAGGAGGAGAGGGAGTGGGAGTGGGATAGGTATGTAAAATGAGAAAAGATCATTTAAAAAAAATAAATTATTAATTTAATAAATATATTGATTTAACTTAGTCCCTCAGCAGTTAGCCCATTAACAGTCAAAAATTCAAAGAAAACACAATAGTATACATAATCCAGACTCTCTGTGCATTTTCCATCTTTACATAGTTTATTTCTTTTATATTACTTTTACTGTCTCTTTAAAGACTTTGTTTTATTTTTTTAAAACTATGTGTTTTTTCTATAACTGCCTATACCCATTTTCCTCCTTTCTTAAGCTTACATACATTTTTTTGAACACACTGAGACTCGTTTAGAGGTTGATTTTTGTCTGAATCTGTCTTTATTGTGTATCTGTAATATCTTTCTAATCACTGCTTTAAATTGTTGAGTGGGCACGGCTAGGAACAAAGTGGCAGCTTTGGCAGTGGGCTCTGCCCCTGCTTGGCTTTCCATCATGAAGCGGGTACCTCAGAGTCTCACGCCCCCCCCCCGCCCCCCCCCCCCCCCGCAGCCCCGCCGATCTCAAGGGTTTGTGAAGCCCATCAGGTAGTGTGCATCCAGCCCACATGGGTGAATAAAAGCTAAATACGCCACACAGCGTGCAGGTGATTAGTCTCTCTGTGTGAGACTGCCGACCGCCAGGCTGCTTAGCTCATGGCCGCTGGCAGCTGGCTCCATCTTGCAGGGAGCTGATGGGAGGAGACACGTCTCTGCGCTGCTGCTGGCAAGAGACTGTGAGTCTAGGAAGCACAGTCCAGCTCTGTTTCTGTGCATTTAGAGCCTTTTTTTTTTTAAGCTTTCTCAGGCTCTATGGAAATTCAAGAGCCTCACGTTGCTGCACCATTTGTAACTGGAGGTTTCTCTCCTGCCTGCCAGTTCCCAAATAACCAGTGAAGATTAATATTAATTACAGTTTGGCCAATGGCTCAGGCTTCTTATTAATTAGGTCTTATGACTTAAATTAACCCATTTCTATTCTATATTTTACCATGTGGCTTTGACTTGCTACTTCACAACTTGCTTCTCTAGCAGATGCTGGCGTCTCCCTGGTCTCTGCCTTTTTTTCTCCCTGTATTTGGTTTGGCTTTCCCACCTAACTATATTCTGCCCTGTCATAGGCCAAAACACTTTTATTCACCAGACAATAAAAGCAACACATATTCGTGTGCCCAGAAGGACATCTCACATCATAGTGCCACTCTCAAGAATACAAGCACATGAGTGTGTGGGAGCCATTCCTATCCAATCACCACAGTGCCTCACTTTGACACTCTTTTGTCATGCTTTACCTATTTTAAATTAATAAAAACAATGAATGCAAAAGACCCTTGTTTCACTACCAGACCATTTTTTTTCAGGTTCACTGGCCTTTGTGTGTCTTCTTTACCTTTTTTATTCTCTGTCTATTTCTTTTTTTTTAATATTTATTTATTTATTTATTATGTATACAATATTCTGTCTGTATGCCTGAAGGCCAGAAGAGGGCGCCAGACCTCTTTACAGATGGTTGTGAGCCACCATGTGGTTGCTAGGAATTGAACTCAGGACCTTTGGAAGAGCAGACAATGCTCTTAACCACTGAGCCATCTCTCCAGCCCCTCTCTGTCTATTTCTGTTCTTATCAGTGGATTTCTATCTATTCTATCTCCCCTCACTGTGTGTGTGTGTGTGTGTGTGTGTGTGTGTGTGTGTGTGTGTGTATACTAGAGCTCAACCATGGGTGTTGTTCTTCTGGACACACCCACTGTCTTTGAGCCTCCCTGACCTGAAACTGCCCATTAAGACAGGCTGGATAGACTGGAAGCCACAGGCAGCAGCTTGTCTCCACTTCTACAACACTGGGATTACGAGCTTATACCACCATGTTGGACTCTTTACACAAGGTCTGGGGTAGGGCACAGCTCATGCTTGTACAACAAGCACCTCACCAACTGAGCTACCACCCTGTATGAACTCCACTAGAGAGATAGTTTGATATTGTCTGCCACTTCTCAAATAGCTTACTGAGACATAATGTATGGTATGGCATGCTGGAAAAAAAATTATAATAGTGAGATTAGAAGTTAAAAATTCATTCATGTCCTCCTCAAAGAGCATCAGGAATCTGGATCTTAAAAGTCATAGTGTTTTGCCCTGATCAATGGAAGGAGTATATTCTACCCAGCACTGTATCCAGACAACTACAATTGCAGTCCCTAGGCAACAATGTCCCTTCTCAGCACTCTCTTCAGAGCCTTGGCAACATCCTTATTCCTGAGAGTATAAATCAGGGGATTCAGGGTGGGAGTGATGATGCTATAGAAAACAGAACCAACTTTGTCTTGCAATGGAGTGCGTTGGGACCGGGGTCTCATATAGGAAAACATGCAGGCACCATACCAAAGAGAAACCACAATGAGATGAGAGCTGCAGGTAGCAAAGGTGTTTCTCTTACTCCCAGCTGAGCGCATCTGCATGACACTGTGCAGAATGAATCCATAGGATGTAGAGACAAGAATGATGGGGAGGAGAAGAAGGACAATGCTGCAGATGTACACTGTGGTCTCATACAGAGTGACATCACCACATACCAGCTTCACAACAGCGGGATACTCACAGTAGAAGTGGTGGATGATTCTTGAACCACAGAAAGGGAAGCTCATCAAGATGGATGTG
>JABTXL010016693.1:0-15697 GCA_025134845.1 Neodon shergylaensis | reverse complement strand
AGGCTCTGCTCGTTGACCTGGATTTTCCATATCCAGCTGGTGCTCAGTTTGTGTTTTCTTCCTTGCTTCCCTTTCAGTTTTCAATTCTTGAACTGTTTCCATTACCTGTTTGATCGTTTTTTTCTTGGTTTCCCAGGGTATCATGTACGTATTTACTCATTTCTTCAAACTTTTGGTTATACTTCTGATCCATTTCTATAAGGGCATTTTTCACATGTTGTTTAATGGCCTCTATTGCTTTCATAAAGTCAATTCTTTCCCCTTCTTCCGTATTAGGATGTTCAAGTCCATCTGTTGTAAGATCATTGGGCTCTGGTGTTTTCATGTTGTTTTTCAGATTATTGGATGAATTCTTGCCTTGGCGCCTGCCCATCTCCTCCTATTGAAACTATCTAATGGGTCTTTCAAAACCGGTTCAGGTTTCCCTGTTGACCAGGGGCTCCTCTTACAAAATACTGTAGCTCTGTTTCCTGGCTCCTGCCAGGGGCCAAGTTCCCTCTCGCCCCTTGGAAGGGTCTTCAGGAACAGGACCCGGCTCCTTCCTTGCTAGGGATCTCGTCAACCAAAGGCCTACCTCTTTGCTTTAATTGTAGTGGGGCGATCTGCTCTCGGTGTTGTGCTCCGGTCCCGCTGTCTGCCGCTGCCCGCGCCTGTCTGCCTCCTGGGTCTCCGCGCGCCGCTGGTCTGCGCCTGGGCCTCCGCGCCGCTGGTCTGCCGCCTGGGCCTCCGCGCCGCTGGGCTGCCGCCTGGGCCTCCGCGCCGCTGGTCTGCCGCCTTGGCCTCCGCGCCGCTGGGCTGCCGCCTGGGCCTCCGCGCCGCTGGTCTGCCGCCCGGGCCTCCGCTCCGCTCGGCCTGTTGTCTTTCTATTTTCAACTTTGTTGAAATTCAGACTATGTTGAATCTAGACTACAAGTTGTCTCCACGGACGAACAGGTGGACGCTGATGGGCGCCGCCATGTTGGCCAATCCACTTGAAAAACTTTTAATCCATGCTAGGGATCCAACCCAGGGTCTCACAAAGGCAAGCACTCTACCACTGGCCTCAAGATATTTTATGCTATTTGTGGCTATCGTGAAAGGTGATGCTTCTCTGATTTCCCTGTCTGCTTCCATATCCTTAGTGTATAGGAGGGCAACTGATTTTTTGGAGTTGATCTTGTATCCTGCCACATTACTAAAGGTGTTTATCAGCTGTAGGAGTTCTTTGCTGGAGTTTTTGGGGTCGCTTATGTATACTATCATATCATCTGCAAATAATGAAAGTTTAACTTCTTCCTTTCCAATACGAATCCCCTTGATCCCCTTATGTTGTCTTATTGCTATTGCTAGAACTTCAAGCACTATATTGAAAAGGAATGGAGAGAGTGGACAGCCTTGTCGTGTTCCTGATTTTAGTGGGATGGCTTTGAGTTTCTCTCCATTTAATTTAATGTTAGCTGTAGGCTTGCTGTAAATAGCTTTTATTATATTTACGTATGACCTTTGTATCACTAATCTCTTCAAGACCTTTATCATAAAGGGGTGTTGAATTTTGTCAAATGCTTTTTCGGCATCTAATGAAATGATCATATGGTTTTTTTTCTTTCAGTTTATTTATATGATGGATTACATTGATAGATTTTCGTATGTTGAACCAGCCCTGCATCTCTGGGATGAAGCCTACTTGACCATAATGGATAATTTTTCTAATGTGTTCTTGGATTCGGTTTGCCAGTATTTTATTGAGAATTTTTGCATCGATATTCATGAGTGAGATTGGCCTGCAATTCTCTTTCTTAGTTGAGTCTTTGTGAGGTTTTGGTATCAGGGTAACTGTAGCTTCATAAAAGGAATTTGGCAATGACTCTTCTGTTTCTATATTGTGAAATACCTTAAGGAGTATAGGTATTAGCTATTCATGGAAGTCTGGTAGAATTCTGCATTGAAACCATCTGATCCTGGGCTTTTTTTGGTAGGGAGGTTTTTGATAACAGCTTCTAATTCATCGCGACTAACAGGCCTATTTAGATTGTTCACCTGGTCTTGGTTTAACTTTGGTAAATGGTACCTATCTAAAAAATGTCCATTTCTTTTGTAGTTTCCAATTTTGTGGCATATAGGCTTTTGTAGTAAGATCTAATGATTTTCTGAATTCCCTCTGTGTCTGTGGTTATGTCCCCCTTTTCATTTCTGATCTTATTTATTTGTATATTCTCTCTCTGTCATTTGATTAGGGGCTTGTCGATCTTGTTGATTTTCTCCAAGAACCAGTTTTTTGTTTCTTTGATTTTTTGGACTGTTTTCTGTTTCTATTTTGTTGATTTCAGACCTCAGTTTGATTATTTCCAGTCTTCTACTACTCCTAGGTGAGTCTGCTTCTTTTTTTTCTAGAGCTTTCAGTTGTGCTGTTAAGTCTTTAATGTGTGCTGTCTCCGTTTTCTTTAAGTGGGCACTTAGTACTATAAACTTTCCTCTTCGCACTGCTTTCATCATGTCCCATAGGTTTGAGTATGTTGTCTCTTTATTTTCATTAAATTCAAGGAAGATTTTAATTTCTTTCTTAATTTCTTCCTTGACCCAGGTGTGGTTCAGTAGTTGACTGTTCAATTTCCATGAGTTTGTCGGCTTTCTGGGAGTAGCATTGTTCCTGCATTCTAATTTTAATCCATGGTGGTCTGATAAGACATAGTGGTTACTAATATTTTTTTTGTATCTGTGGAGATTTCCTTTGTTACCGAGTATGTGGTCAATTTTCGAGAAGGTTCCATGAGCTGCAGAGAAGAAGGTATATTCTTTCCTATTTGGGTGGAATGTTCTATAGATGTCTGTTAAGTCCATTTGCTTCATTACCTCCATTAATTCTCTTAATTCTCTATTAGGTTTCTGTCTGATTGACCTGTCCATTGGTGAGAGAGGTGTGTTGAAGTCTCCTACTACTAGTGTGTGTGGTTTGATGTCTGCCTTGAGTTCTAGTAATATTTCTTTTACATAAGTGGGTGCTTTTATATTAGGGGCATAGATATTTAGGATTGAGACTTTATCCTGATGAATTGTTCCTGTTATAAGTATAAAATGTCCATCTCGATCCCTTCTGATTGATTTTAATTTGAAGTCAGTTTTGTTAGAAATTAGTACGGCCACACCCGCTTGTTTCTTAGGTCCATTTGCTTGAAACACGTTTTCCCAACCCTTTACTCTGAGTAGATGCCTGTCTTTGTGGTTGAGATGTGTTTCTTGTAAACAGCAGAATGCTGGATCCTGTTTTCGTATCCAATCTCTTAGCCTGTGCCTTTTTATAGGTGAATTGAGTCCATTGATATTAAGTGATATTAATGACCAGTGGTTGTTGACTCCAGTTATTGTTATTATTTTTGGTAGTAGAGTTTGTGTGTATCCCTTCTTTGAGTTGTGCTGGTAAAGGGTTGCTAGATGTCTGAGTTATTGTGGGCAGTGTTGGCAATGTATTCTTTGCGTTGTGATTTTCCTTCTATTACTTTCTGTAAGGCTGGATTTGTGGCTACATATTGTTTTAATTTGTTCTTATCCTGGAGTACTTTGTTTTCTCCATTGATAGTGAATGATAGCTTGGCTGGGTATAATAGTCTGGGCTTGCATCCATGGTCTCTTAGTTTTGCAGTACCTTTATCCAGGACCTTCTGGCTTTCATGGTTTCCATAGAGAAGTCCGGTATAAGTCTGATAAGTTTACTTTTATAAGTTACTTGACCTTTTCCTTTGCAGCTCTTAATAGTCTTTCTTTAATCTGTATGTTTTGTGTTTTGATTATTATATGGTGAGGGGATTTTTTTTGATCCAATCTATTTGGTGTTCTGTATGCTTCTTGAATATTTATAGGAATATCTTTCTTTATGTTGGGAAAGTTTTCTTCCATAATTTTGTTAAATATATTTTCTGGGCCTTTGAGCTGTAATTCTTCCCCTTCTTCTCTCCCTATTATTCTTAGGTTTGGTCTTTTTCTTGTGTCTTATATTTCCCGAATGTTTTGTGATGAGAATTTGTTGGTTTTGCTGTTTTCTTTGATCAGTGTGTTTATTTTCTCCATGGTGTCTTCAGGATCTGAGATTCTTTCTTCTGTCTCTTGTATTCTATTGGTTATGCTTGTTTCTGTATTCTCTGCTCATTGACCTAGATTTTCCATATCCAGCCGACCCTTGGTTTGTGTTTTCTTCCTTGCTTCCATTTCAGTTTTCAATGCTTTAAGTGTTTCCATTATCTGTTTGATCGTTTTTTTCTTGGTTTCCCAGGGTATCATTTACGTATTTACTCATTTCTTCAAACTTTTTCATCCATTTCTATAAGGGCATTTTTTACATGCTGTTTAAAAGACGCTATTACTTTCATAAAGTCAATTTTTTCCACTTCTTCTGGATTAGGGTGTACAAGTCCTTCTGTTGTAAGATCATTGGGTTCTGATGTTTTCACGTTGTTTTTCAGATTGATGGAGGAATTCTTGCCTTGGCGCCTGCCCATTTCCTCCTACAAATGCTATCCAATGGGACTTCTGAAACAGGGTCAGGTTCTCTTGCTGGCCAGGGATCTCGCTGACAAAAGGCCTACCTTTCTGCAGGCAGGCTACCAAAACAGCACATGGGAAGCAGAGTCAGGCAGGTCTCTGTGAGTTCAAGGCCAGCCTGGTCTACACAGTGGGTTCCAGGACAGCCAAGGCTGAGATCCTGACATAATGAAACCCTGTCTCAAAAAACAAACAACAATAAGAGGATGTCACCTACCTGAGAGGCTGAGTGCTCCCAGGTTGACAGGCCCTGGTGCACTCCAACCCAGGTTCTCATGGTATCCACAAGGTTATGCTATAGATCAGCTGACATTTAGAAGGCCAACCCACCGGAGACTTATATCTCTACTGGAGGTTAAGGTCACATAGGCGTGGTCTGTGAAAAATGGTGCCTTTGGAATTGCTGGCTGTATCTAACTGAGATTCTCTTGTGTGATAGCATGCTCCCCTGCTGTGGATTAATTTGGGCACAATTTTTCTGTGTTCTCTTAGTAGGATAACTTGTCCCCAAACTGTATATATTCACAAATAAAATAAGGAAGTCAAACCTTTTGTCCCACACAGCAATTTAAAAAAAAAACGGTTGAGGAGCTCCATCTGGACAGGTGAGTGTGTGCTATCCAGGGGCGGATTGTCCCAGAAGACAGCACATACCCCCCTCCCCCAGCTCCTTTTGCAGGGCTGTCTTTCTTACACACGACCCCCCCCCCAAGCCTGCGTGATCTGCAAGGTCCTCTGCTCAGGAACAGTTTTCTGCTCCTACACTAAGGCTACCCACCCAGAGAGGTGAGTACCTGCCTACTGGTCAGGCCTCAAGGACCCCCGAAGGGAGCGCGGGCACCTTCAGCTTGCCCGGCAGCATCTCCTGTCTTCTACTTGACCCCGCCCTGCCCTCTAAGTTTGCCCATTTGTCCATGGGTCATTGGATTACCAGGCGTCCATGTTTCGGTGCTGACGAGTTTCATCTGGATGGGAAGGGTTCCTGCTTCTACTCTGAGGAGATACACCCAGAGAGTCAGTCACAGCAAAGTCTGGACCAAGACACCAGGCCTCTCCTGGCTCCATTTGAAGGAAGAGATGGGAAAGCTCCAATGCAAGAATTCCTCCAACAACCTGAAAGGCAACATGACATCACCAGAATCCAGGGATCCCGAAACAAGAAGAAGTGTACACCCTACTCCAGAAGAATTAGAAGAAATCGATTCAAAAGTGAATTATATGAAATTAATAGAGGACCTTAAACAGGAGGTGAAAAACTGCCATAAACAATTAGAGATTACAAACAAAAAGGTAGAGGAAGTGAATAAATCATTCAAAGATACCCAAGAAAACCAAGAGAAACAAGAAAAAGCAATCAAACAGGTAAGGGAAGCGGTTCAAGACTTGAAGAATGAAATGGAAGTAATGAAGAAAACACAAACCGAGAGAAGGATGGAGATGGAAAATCTGGGTAAACGAACAGGAACTACAGAGACAAGTACTACCAACAGATTACAAGAGATAGAAGAAAGAATGTCAGACACTGAAGATACCATAGAGAAAATAAACACACTGATCAAAGAAAACAGCAAACCCAACAGATTCTCATCACAAAACATTCAGGAAATCTGGGACACAATAAAAAGACCAAACCTAAGAATAATAGGAATAGAAGAAGGAGAAGAGTCACAGCTCAAAGGCCCAGAAAATATTTTTAACAAAATTATGGAAGAAAACTTTCCCAACATAAAGAAAGATATTTATTTAAATATTCAAGAAGCATACAGAACACCAAACAGACTGGATCAAAGAAAAACATCCCCTCGCCATATAATAATCAAAACACAAAATATACAGGTTAAAGAAAGAATATTAAGAGCTGCAAAGGAAAAAGGCTAAGTAACTTTAATGGGGATTGCATTGAATCTATAAATTGCCCTTGGTAGAATTGCCATTTTTACTATGTTGATCCTCCCATGGATCACCATGGAAACCATGAAAGCCAGAAGGTCCTGGATAGATGTACTGCAGACACTAAGAGAACATGGATGCAAGCCCAGTATAGACCCAGCCAAGCTTTCATTCACTATAAATGGAGAAAACAAAATTTTCCAGGATAAAAACAAATTTAAACAATACGTAGCCACAAATCCAGCCTTACAGAAAGTAATAGAAGGAAAATCACAAACCAAGGAGTCCAACAATGACCACAATAACTCAAACATCTAGAGAACCTTCACCAGCACAATTCAAAGAAGGGAAACACACAAACTCTACTACTAAAAAAGTGACCGGGGTTAACAACCACTGGTCATTAATATCACTTAATGTCAATGGACTCAACTCACCTATAAAAAGGCACAGGCTAAGAGATTGGATACGAAAACAGGATCCAACATTCTGCTGTTTGCAAGAAACACATCTCAACCACAAAGACAGGCATCTACTCAGAGTAAAGGGTTGGGAAAAGGTGTTTCAAGCAAATGGTCCTAAGAAAAAAGCAGGTGTGGCCTTACTAATTTCTAACAAAACTGACTTCAAACTAAAATCAATCAGAAGAGATCGAGATGGACACTTTATACTCATAACAGGAACAATTCATCAGGATGAAGTCTCAATCCTGAATATCTATGCCCCTAATATAAAAGCACCCATTTATGTAAAAGAAATATTACTAGAACTCAAGGCAGACATCAAACCACACACACTAGTAGTAGGAGACTTCAACACACCTCTCTCTCCAAGGGACAGGTCAATCAGACAGAAACCTAATAGAGAATTAAGAGAATTAATGGAGGTAATGAATCAAATGGACTTAACAGACATCTATAGAACATTCCACCCAAATAGGAAAGAATATACCTTCTTCTCTGCAGCTCATGGAACCTTCTCGAAAATTGACCACATACTCGGTAACAAAGCTAACTTACACAGTTACAAAAAAATATTAGTAACCACCTGTGTCTTATCAGATCACCATGGATTAAAGTTAGAATTCAACAACAATGTTACCCCTAGAAAGCCTACGAACTCATGGAAACTGGACAGTCAACTACTGAACCACACCTGGATCAAGGAAGAAATAACGAAAGAAATTAAAGTCTTTCTTCAATTCAATGAAATAAAGACTCAACATACTCAAACCTATGGGACACTATGAAAGCAGTGCTAAGAGGAAAGTTCATAGCACTAAGTGCCCACTTAAAAAAAACGGAAAAAGCACACATTGGAGACTTAACTGCCTACCTGAAAGCTCTAGAAAAAAAGAAGCAGACTCACCTAGGAGGAGTAGAAGACTGGAAATAATCAAACTGAGGGCTGAAATCAACAAAATAGAAACTGTTGTAGTAATATGAGCAGCCCCGGCACCCGGCCGCCCACATGGCTCTAGCTTATGCCCGAAATAATTACACAGAAACTGTATTCATTTAAATACTGCTTGGCCCATTAGCTCTAGCCTCTTATTGGCTAGCTCTCACATCTAGATTAACCCATTTCTAATATTCTGTGTAGCCCACGAGGTGGCTTACCAGACAAGATCTTAACCTGCGTCTGGCTGGAGTGGGAGAATCATGGCGACTCTTTGACTCAGCTTCTTTCTCCCAGAATCCTGTTCTGTTTACTCCGCCTACCTAATTTTCTGTCCTATGAGGGCCAAGGCAGTTTCTTTATTAGTTAACCAATGAAAGCAACAGATAAGATACAAGACCCACCTCCATCATTTCCCCTTTTTCTGTTTAAACAAAAAAGATAGGCTTTAACTTTAACATAGTAAAATTACATATAATAAAACAGTTATCAAGTAAGAATTACAGTTACAATATTTATATCTATTTTATCTCTTATCATAACTAAGGAAAACTATAACTATTTATTCTTCAACTCCATTAAAGACTCCAGAGGGATATAATAATACCTAAGTAAACAGGAAGTCCAAAACTCTAGAAATGACAGAGACATCTCGCTGCCTGGACAGTCACCCAAAGTTCCTCTGTACCACTGGGGCATCCATCTTCGGCCTACAGGCCCATGGTATCCAGAGACATTTCCATGAAGCAGGAAATTTCAAAGGCAGTTCAGTCACTGTCTGCTGTGTCCTGCGGAATGTCTTGCAGACTCTTTCATGGGTCAGAAACCCCGAAAGACCATCTCACCTTTAGGCAAGTTCAGCAGTCCTCTCTCTGTGGGTTCTTGTGGGCACATATTTCGAGATGGCACAAAAGCCATTAGCTCGGTATAAGCTGACCACTCAGCTCTGCAGACAAGCTGTCTCTGTCCTTAACAAAAGCCAGGATGCCTGCTCCTACCTTCTTTTGTTAAAGTGTGGATTACCTGAGAAGAGGTGTTGGCTGAAACTGGTCAGGATGTTTGGAGTTTCTTTCCTTTTGTAATTTGGAGGATGTCTTATAGAGATGCTAATTCAGGGCCTACCTGACTGCTAGAGGCAGACATGACTGAAGCCCTGGCGCCTGGTTGCCGAGGGGATGGCGTAATGTGTTTTCCCCCACTCAATTTGGTGTGGGTATATAAGATGTTTGCAGAATAAACGGAAAAAATCTGGCCTTTTCCATGATGACGGTGTAAGCTGTGTCAGTTCTTTCCTCGCGACTCCGTTTCAGCGGTTTACGGAATTAGAGAATTTGTGTTGGACCCACACGGGCTCCGACAGGTTCTTTGTGTCCAGTTTATGCATCAGTCCAGGCAAGAGCAGTTCCTTGCCCAAATGGCTATCAAACTCCATAAGGATCCTCTTCGATGCCCATCTTCCTCTTGAAGTAGCTGGTGCTGCCGGGAGCAGACGTGTTTTCTTGTCATGAAAAGCCCTAAGTTATTAAAACATTTAAATGCCATATTCTGCAGTCTTTGAAAGATATGAAGAATGCCTATCTAACTAAAATATATCTCTATATATCTAGAAAATCTAACTAACATGACTACAAGCTTTACTATTATCAATGATTATCCATTAACAACCTATATTTCCTAATATACATTACATTTTAAAATGAACTACACAATCACAATATCTTAATCAAGATCAGAAATACATATACATATAACAAAATTGACCTTAAAATCCATACCAATGCAAATTATTCATATCTATATCATATCCCCCTTTAAATGTAAAAGAACAGTTATAAACAATATTTGGGAATATGGGCGCAGTTATTTCTCTCCAAACTGCTTCCTGCTGAATGGGGGTGTCGTTAATTAGGTCTTTCATGGTATAACCTGTGTGCTAGATTCATCTCAGTTGGCAGTTGAGCAAAGCAATTTTCTGAAGATGTTTACAGCAACCCTTCAGGAGGGCGTGGTCGATCATATCAAATTGGAATAGAAGAAATCCATAGAGTCTCATCCTCTGTGTGAAAGCCTTCTATTTTGTTTAAACAGAAAAAGGGGAAATGATGTGGGAGTGATTTCTTATTAATAAAGAAACTGCCTAGGCCCATTTGATAGGACAGAAAATTAGGTAGGCGGAGTAAACAGAACAGGATTCTGGGAGAAAGAAGCTGAGTCAAAGAGTCGCCATGATTCTCCCACTCCAGCCAGACGCAGGTTAAGATCTTGTCTGGTAAGCCACCTCGTGGGCTACACAGAATATTAGAAATGGGTTAATCTAGATGTGAGAGCTAGCCAATAAGAGGCTAGAGCTAATGGGCCAAGCAGTATTTAAATGAATACAGTTTCTGTGTAATTATTTCGGGCATAAGCTAGCTAGCCATGCGGGCAGCAGGGTGCCGGGGACGCAGCCCCGCTGCTCTTACTACAACAAGAAACGCAGAAAACAATCCAAAGAATCAATGAAACAAAAAGCTGGTTCTTGGAGAAAATGAACAAGATTGATAAACCCCTATCCAAACTAATCAAACGGCAGAGAGAGAATACACAAATTAACAAGATCAGAAATGAAAAGGGTGACATAACCACAGACACAGAAGAAATTCAGAAAATCATTAGATCTTACTACAAAAGCCTATATGCCACAAAATTGGAAAATGTTAAAGAAACAGACACCTTTTTAAATAAGTACCATATACCAAAGTTAGACCAGGACCAGGTGAACAATCTAAATAGACCTGTTATTCGCGAAGAATTTGAAGTTGTTATAAAAAACCTCCCTACCAAAAAAAGCCCAGGTCCAGATGGTTTCAATGCAGAATTCTACCAGAACTTCCAAGAATAGCTAATACCTATACTCCTTAATGTATTTCACAATATAGAAACAGAAAAGTCATTGCCAAATTCCTTTTATGAAGCTACAGTTACCCTGATACCAAAACCACATAAAGACTCAACAAAGAAAGAGAATTACAGGCCAATCTCACTCATGAACATTGATATGAAAATCCTCAATAAAATACCGGCTGTTGCGGGAGGTCCTTCCGCCCCTCCAACCAATAGCTGCTGAGATACCAGCCCATTGGGGCGTGGTCTCTCTCCCTTTAAAAAAGTGGCTGCTTCCCTCTGCTCTCTCTCTTCACTTCCTGCTCCACCGGCGACTAGACTCCCTTCCTGGTTGCGCAGAGGGCTGTTGCCTGGGACGGTGATTTGTAAGTTTTTTCCTCTTTAAATAAATACCACCCTATTAATCATAATTACAAACTGGTGTGGCATTGTTCGTGACTTACGCCTTCATCTGGCGCCCAACGTGGGGCTCTTAGGACCTCTCCTTCCCCCGCTCGGCTGCCGGCCGCAAGTTCGGCTTGGCGCAAGCCGCGGCCTGTGCCTTGCTGCGGCCTTGTGGCCTGTGCCTTGCGGCAGCCTTGTAGCCTATGCCTTGTGCGTGGAGCCAGCAGTTTAATATAAATTATCACGCACTGGCTTTTCTTGCTGCAGTTCTTTATATTTTCCCTTTAGACACCTCAGATTGACTTCAAGTCCCCACGCACCCTATCATCTGCCTCCCAGGCTGAAAAAGCATTTGACAAAATTCAACACCCCTTTATGATAAAGGTCTTGAAGAGATTAGTGATACAAAGGTCATACGTAAATATAATAAAAGCTATTTACAGCAAACCGACAGCTAACATTAAATTAAACGGAGAGAAACTCAAAGCCATCCCACTAAAATCAGGAACACGACAAGGCTGTCCACTCTCTCCATACCTTTTCAATATAGTGCTTGAAGTTCTAGCAATAGCAATAAGACAACATAAGGGGATCAAAGGGATTCAAATTGGAAAGGAAGAAGTTAAACTTTTGTTATTTGCAGATGATATGATAGTGTACATGAGCGACCCCAAAAACTCCAGCAAAGAACTCCTACAGCTGATAAACACCTTTAGTAATGTCTCAGGATACCAGATCAACTCCAAAAAATCAGTTGCCCTCCTATACACAAAGGATAAGGAAGCAGAGAGGGAAATCAGAGAAGCATCACCTTTCACGATAGCCACAAATAGCATAAAATATCTTGGGGTAGCTCTAACTAAGGATGTGAATGATCTATTTGACAAGAACTTTAAGTCCTTGAAGAAAGAAATTGAGGAGGATACCAGAAAATGGAAGGATCTCCCTTGCTCTTGGATTGGGAGGATCAACATAGTAAAAATGGAAATTCTACCAAGGGCAATTTATAGATTCAATGCAATCCCCATTAAAATCCCATTGAAATTCTTCACAGATCTTGAGAGGACATTAATCAACTTTATATGGAAAAACAAAAAACCCAGGATAGCCAAAACAATCTTATACAATAAAGGAACGTCTGGAGCCATTACCATCCCTGACTTCAAACTCTATTACAGAGCTTCAGTATTGAAAACAGCTTGGTATTGGCATAAAAACAGAGAAGTTGACCAATGGAATAGAGTAGAAGACCCAGATTTTATCCCACAAACCTATGAACACCTTATTTTTGATAAAGCAGCTAAAAGTATTCAATGGAAGAAAGATAGCATCTTCAACAAATGGTGCTGGCAGACTGGTTATCAACCTGTAGAAGACCACTTCCTACGTATATCCCCAGCAGCACAGACATTAAGGACAACATTGAATAAATGGGACCTCCTGAAACTGAGAAGCTTCTGTAAAGCAAAAGACACTGTCACTAAGACAAAAAGGCAACCCACGGATTGGGAGAAGATCTTCACCAACCCCACAACAGACAAAGGTCTGATCTCCAAAATATATAAAGAACTCAAGGAACTAGACTTTAAAATGCTAATTAACCCAATTAAAAAAATGGGGCACTGAACTGAACAGAGAATTCTCAACAGAAGAAATTCAAATGGCCAAAAGACACTTAAGGTCATGCTCATCCTCCTTGGTGATCAGGAAAATGCAAATTAAAACAACTTTGAGATACCATCTTACACCTGTCAGAATGACTAAAATCAACAACACCAATGATAGCCTTTGCTGGAGAGGTTGTGGAGTAAGGAGTACACTCATCTATTGCTGGTGGGAATGCAAACTTGTGCAACCCCTTTGGAAATCAGTGTGGCGATTTCTCAGGAAATTCGGGATCAACCTACCCCAAGATCCAGTAATACCACTCTTGGGAATATACCCAAGAGATGGCCTATCATATTACAAAAGCATTTGTTCAGCTATGTTCATAGCAGCATTGTTTGTAATAACCAGAACCTGGAAACAACCTAGATGCCCTTCAATGGAAGAATGGATGAAGAAAGTGTGGAATATATACATATTAGAGTACTACTCAGTGGTAAAAAACAACGACTTTGCGAATTTTGCATGCAAATGTATGGAAATAGAAAATACTATCTTGAGTGAGGTATCCCAGACCCAAAAAGATGAACATGGGATGATGGAGGTGGGTCTTGTATCTTATCTGTTGCTTTCATTGGTTAAGTAATAAAGAAACTGCCTAGGCCCATTTGATAGGCCAACCCTTAGGTGGGTGGAGTAAACAGAACAGGATTGGGGGAGAAAGAAGCTGAGTCAGAGAGTCGCCATGATGCTCCCACTCCAGCCAGAGGCAGGTTAAGATCCTCCCTGGTAAGCGCACCTCGTGGTGCTGCATAGATTATTAGAAATGGGTTAAGAGGCTAAAACTAATGGGCCAGGCAGTGTTTAAATGAATACAGTTTCTGTGTAATTATTTCGGGCATTAGCTAGCCATGTGGGTGGCCGGGTGCTGGGGACGCAGCCCAGCTGCCCCTGTTACTACAGAGTGGCACCCAACGTGCTAATGAACTCCACGTAAAACCTGAGAGGGCTTAAAAAGGATAAAGAAAAAATTTAAGACAGCTTTTTGCTGTTTCTGGGTTGCTTGCCGCAAACAAATTGTCCTAACTCGGCAGCAGGAAAAAACTGGCTGTTTTAAAATGCCGGCTTTCTGGGCTGTGCCGCCATTGCGATCTCTGTCTGGCTCCGGCAGGAGACAGAGCTTTTAAATAGAGCATTTGAAATATAGCTCTAAGGCTTGCTTGGCGCCAATGTGGACTTGCTGTGTGCCTGGAACTGTGCTCAGCTCAGGGGCACCAAAAGGCTCTGAGGCAGGAGCGGCTACTCCATGCTGAACTGTGCTGACCTCAGGCAGGAACTACTGTAATTACTATGATAACAGCACAGTTAAGGTTTAGACTGGGCAGGACACAGGCAGTACCGTATTACTTGTACATGGTGCAACTTAAGTTTTTAAGAAGTGCTTAACATTTTAAGAAATGCTCCTGGATAGTAAAAAAATTACAGATTCACAATAAAACAGATTCAGACAGACCACTAAATGGGTCACAATGTTGAATGAATGTACGTAGGCTTGAGAGAGAGAAAAAAAAATATAGAGAATAAACTTAATGCCTTTAAAAAAAAGGGTAAAGTCTTTAAAGAGACAGAATAAAGTAGACTGATAAGAATAAAAATAAGTCACGTAAAAATGAAAAATTCACAGAGAGTCTGGATTCTTTATATTATTGTGTTTTCTTTAAAATTTTTGATTTTGAAGGAGCTAAATACAGAGAGACATTTCATTACATGGGCTGCCAAGCTAAACCAGAATGGATATAAGGGTATTACGATTTCAAAATTTGGGTCTAAGGATATGATGCTTTGGAGAGGGTCTTCTTTTGTTTTCACAGAGGATGTGACCCTATGGATTGCATCTATTCCGATTTGGTATGATAGACCTCGCCCTCCTGAAAGGTTGCTGTGAACATCTTCAAAAAATTTACTTCACTCAACTGCCAACTGAGATGAACCTGGCACACAGGTTACCCCATGAAAGATATGATTAACCGCGCCCCCATTCAGCAGGAAGCAGTTTGGAGAGAAAAAACTGCGCCCATGTTCCCAAATATTATTTATAACTGTTCTTTTACATTTAAAGGGGGATATGATATAGATATGAATAATTTGCATTGGTATATATTTTAAGGTCAATTTTGTTATATGTATATGTATTTCTGATCTTGATTAAGGTATTGTGATTATGTAGTTCATTTTAAAATGTAATGTATAATTAGAAATATAAGTTGTTAATAGAGATATGTTTCAGCTAGATAGGCATTCTTCATATCTTTCAAAGACTGCAGAATATGGCATTTAAATGTTTTAATAACTTAGGGCTTTTTATGACTATGAGACACGTCTGCTCCTGGCAGCACCAATCTACTTCGAGAGGAAGATGGGCATCGAAGAGGATCCTTATGGAGTTGGATAGCCATTTGGGCAAGAAACTGCTCTTGCCTGGACTGATGCATAAACTGGATACAGAGAACCTGCAGAGAGAGGACTGCTGAACTTGCCTAAAGGTGAGATGATCTTTCGGGGTTCCTGATTCATGAAAGAGTCTACGAGACATTCTACAGGACACAGCAGATAGTGACTGAACTGTCTTTGAAATTCCTGCTTCATGGAAATGTCTCTGGATACCATGGGCCTGTAGGCCGAAGATGGATGCCCCAACGGTACAGAGGAACTTTGGGTGACTGTCCAGGCAGCGAGATGTCTCTGTCATTTCTAGAGTTTTGGATTTCTTGTTTGCTTAAGTAATATTATTTCCTTCTGGAGTCTTTGATGGAGTTGAAGAATGGTTAGTAATAGTTATAGTTTTCCTTAGTTATGATAAGAGATAAAATAGATATAAATATTGTAACTGTAATTCTTACTTGATAACTGTTTTGTTATATGTAATTTTACTGTTAAAGTTAAAGCCTTTCTTTTTTATTTAAACAGAAAAAGGGGAAATGATGGAGGTGGGTCTTGTATCTTATCTGTTGCTTTCATTGGTTAA
>JABTXL010016688.1:1733-13255 GCA_025134845.1 Neodon shergylaensis | reverse complement strand
TTAAGCAGTTCTTAAAAACTTAAGTTGCACCATGTACAGGTAATACGGTACCGCCTATATCCTGCCCAGTCTAAACTTTAACTGCGCTGTTATCACAGTAATTACGGTAGGTCCTGCTTGAGACCTGCTCAGTTCAGCATGGTGGAGCTGAGCTGCTCCTGCCTCAGAGCCTTTTGGTGCCCCTGAGCTGAGCACAGTTCCAGGCACACAGCAAATCCACATTGGCGCCAAGCAAGCCTTAGCTCCCGCCGGAGCCAGACAGAGATCGCAATGGCGGCACAGCCCAGAAAGCCGGCATTTTAAAACAGCCAGTTTTTTCCTGCTGCCGAGTTAGGACAATTTCTTTGCGGCAAGCAACCCAGAAACAGCAAAAAGCTGTCTTAAATTCTCTCTTTCTCCTTTTCAAGCCCTCTCAGGTTTTACGTGGAGTTCATTAACACGTTGGGTGCCACTCTGTTGTAGCAGGGGCGGCTGGGCTGCATCCCCGGCAATCGGCCGCCCACATGGCTAGCTAATGCCCGAAATAATGACACAGAAACTGTATTCATTTAAACACTGCCTGGCCCGTTATCTGTAGCCTTACATATCGATCTAACCCATTTCTAGTATCCCTGTAACACCACGAGGTGCGCTTAACAGGGAGGATCTTAACCTGCGTCTGGCTGGAGTGGGAGCATCATGGCGACTCTCTGACTCAGCTTCTTTCTCCCAGAATCCTGTTCTGTTTACTCCGCCTACCTAATTTTCTGTCTGGAGTGGGCCAAGGCAGTTTCTTTATTAGTTAACCAATGAAAGCAACAGATAAGATACAAGACCCACCTCCATCACAGCACGGAGACCCAATCCGGGCACCAGGAGAGACATCACTGGGGCACTAGGAGAGCCATCACTGGGGAGTGACATTACTGGGAAGGTACATCAGTGGGCAAGGAGACCTGATCCTGTAAAAGAAGACCCATAGGGGAGCAACCGGAGAAAGAGATGGGCAGGCGCCAATGCAAGAATTCACCCAGCAATCTGAAGAACAACATGAAACCACCAGAACCCAGCGACCTCACAACAGGAGGACAGGAACACCTTAACCAAGAAGAAGCAGAAAAATTTGACTTTATGAAAGTGATTGACACCCTTAAACAGCATGTAAAAAATGCCCTTGTAGAAATGGATGAGAAGTATAACAGAAAGTTGGAAGAATTGAATAAATCAGTGAATGATACCCTAGGAAACCAAGGAAAAACAATCAAACAGATAATGGAAACAGTTCAAGACTTGAAAACTGAAATGGAGGCAAAGAAGAAAACACAAACAGAGGGCCGTCTGTACATGGAAAATTTAGGTAAACGAATAGAGACTACAGAAACAAGCATAACCAGCATAATACAAGAGATAGAAGAAAGAATCTCAGATGCTGAAGATAACATAGAGAAAATAAACGCACTGATCAAAGAAAACAGCAAGTCCAACAAGTTCTCATCACAAAACATTCAGGAAATATGGGACACAATAAAAAGACCAAACCTAAGAATAATTGGAGTAGAAGAAGGTGAAGAACTACAACTCAACGGTCCAGAAAATATATTTAATAAAATTATAGAAGAAAACTTTCCCAACCTAATGAAAGATTTACCTATGAAGGTTCAAGAAGCATACAGAACACCGTATAGGCTGAATCAAAAAAAAATTTCCTCGCCATATAATAATCAAAACACAAAGCATTCAGAATAAAGAAAGAATATTAAGAACCGCAAAGGAAAAAGGTCAAGTTACTTATAAAGGTAAACCTATCAGACTTACACCGGACTTCTCTATGGAAACCATGAAAGCCAGAAGGTCCTGGATAGATGTACTACAAAAGCTAAGAGACCATGGATGCAAGCCCAGATTACTATACCCAGCCAAGCTTTCGTTCACTATAAATGGAGAAAATAAAATTTTCCAGGATAAAAACAAATTTAAACAATACGTAGCCACAAATTCAGCTCTTCAGAAAGTAATAGAAGGAAAATCACTAACCAAGGAGTCCAACAATGACCACAATAACTCAGACATCTAGAGACCCTTCACCAGCACAACTCAAAGAAGGGAAACACACTAACTCTACTACTAAAAATGTGACCGGAGTTAACAACCACTGGTCATTAATATCACTTAATGTCAATGGGCTCAACTCACCTATAAAAAGGCACAGGCTAAGAGATTGGCTAAGAAAACAGGATCCAACATTCTGCTGTTTACAAGAAACACATATCAAACACAAAGACAGGCACCTACTCAGAGTAAAGGGATGGGAAAAGGCTTATCAAGCAAATGGACCTAAGAAACAAGCAGGTGTGGCCATACTAATTTCTAACAAAGTTGACTTCAAACTTAAATCAATCAGAAAAGATCGAGAGGGACATTTTATACTCATAACAGGAACAATTCAACAGGATGAAGTCTCAATCCTAAATATCTATGCCCCTAATTTAAAAGCACCCACGTACGTAAAAGAAACATTACTAAAACTCAAGGCAGCCATCAAACCGCACACACTAATAGTAGGAGACTTCAACACTCCTCTCTCACCAATAGACAGGTCAATCAGACAGAAACCTAACAGAGAAATTAGAGAATTAATGGAGGTAATGAATCAATTGGACTTAACAGACATCTATAGAATAGTCCACCCAAATAGGAAAGAATATACCATCTTCTCTGCAGCGCATGGAACCTTCTCGAAAATTGACCACATACTTGGAAACAAAGCAAACTTCCACAGTTACAAAAAAATATTAGTAACCACATGTGTCTTATCAGATCACCATGGATTAAAGTTAGAATTCAACAACAATGCTACCCTCAGAAAGCCTACAAACTCATGGAAACTGAACAGTCAACTACTGAATCACACCTGGATCAAGGAGGAAATAAAGAGAGAAATTAAAGTCTTCCTTGAATTCAATGAAAATAAAGAAACAACATACTCAAACTTATGGGACACTATGAAAGCAGTCCTGAGAGGAAAGTTCATAGCACTAAGTGCCCACTTAAAGAAAACAGAGAAAGCACACATTGGAGACTTAACAGTCCACCTGAAAGCTCTAGAAAAAAAAGAAGCAGACTCACCTAGGAGGAGTAGAAGACTGGAAATAATCAAACTGAGGGCTGAAATCAACAAAATAGAAACGCAGAAAACAATCCAAAGAATCAATGAAACAAAAAGCTGGTTCCTGGAGAAAATCAACAAGATTGATAAACCCCTATCCAAACTAATTAAACGGCAGAGAGAGAATATGCAAATTAACAAGATCAGAAATGAAAAGTGGACATAACCACAGACACAGAGGAAATTCAGAGAATCATTAGATCTTACTACAAAAGCCTGTATGCCACAAAACTGGAAAATGTAAAAGAAATGGACACTTTTTTAGATAAATACCATATAACAAAGTTAAACCAGGACCAGGTGAACAATCTAAATAGACCTGTTAGTCGCGAAGAATTAGAATCTGTTATTAAAAACCTCCCTACCAAAAAGAGTCCAGGACCAGATGGCTTCAATGCGGAATTCTACCAGAACTTCCAAGAAGACCTAATACCTATACTCCTTAATGTATTTCACAATATAGAAACAGAAGAGTCATTACCAAATTCCTTTTATGAAGCTACAGTTACTCTGATACTAAATCCAGACAAAGACTCCACCAAGAAAGAGAATTACAGGCCTATCTCACTCATGAACATTGACGCAAAAATCCTCAACAAAATACTGGCAAACCGAATCCAAGAACACATTAGAAAAATTATCCATTATGATCAAGTAGGCTTTATCCCAGAGATGCAGGGCTGGTTCAACATACGAAAATCTATCAATGTAATTCATCATATAAATAAACTGAAAGAAAAAAAACCATATGATCATTTCATTAGATGCTGAAAAAGCATTTTACAAAATTCGACAACCCTTTATATCAAAAGTTTTGGAGAGATTAGCGATACAAGGGTCATACCTAAATATAATAAAAGCTATTTACAGCAAGCCGACAGCTAACATCAAATTAAAGGGAGAGAAACTCAAAGCCATCCCACTTAACTCAGGAACACGTCAAGGCTGTCCACTCTCGCCATATCTCTTCAATATAGTGCTTGAAGTTCTAGCAATAGCAATAAGACAACATAAGGGGATCAAGGGGATTCGAATTGGAAAAGAAGAAGTTAAACTTTCATAATTTGCAGATGATATGATAGTGTACATAAGCGACCCCCAAAACTCCACCAAAGAACTCCTATAGTTGATAAACACCTTTAGTAATGTGGCAGGATACAAGATCAACTCCAAAAAATCAGTCGCCCTCTTATACACAAAGGATATGGAAGCAGAGAGGGAAATCAGAGAAGCTTCACCTTTCACGATAGCCACAAACAGCATAAAATATCTTGGGGTAACTCTAACCAAGGAAGTGAAAGACCTATATGACAAGAACTTTAAGGCATTGAAGAAAGAAAATGAAGAGGATACCAGAAAATGGAAGGACGTCCCTTGCTCTTGGATTGGGAGGATCAACATAGTAAAAATGGCAATTCTACCAAAGGCAATTTATAGATTCAATGCAATCCCCATCAAGATCCCAGCAAAATTCTTCACAGATCTTGAAAGGACAATAATCAACTTTATATGGAAAAACAAAAAACCCAGGATAGCCAAAACAATCCTATACAATAAAGGATCTTCTGGAGGCATTACAATCCCCGACTTCAAACTCTATTACAGAGCTACAGTAATGAAAACAGTGTGGTAATGGCATAAAAACAGAGAAGTCGATCAATGGAATCACATAGAAGACCCAAATTTTAACCCACAAACCTATGATCACCTCATTTTTGATAAAGGAGCTAAAAGTATACAATGGAGGAAAGAAAGCATCTTCAACAAATGGTGCTGGCACAACTGGATATCAACATGTAGAAGAATGAAAATAGACCCATATCTATCACCTTGCACAAAACTCTAGTCCAAATGGATCAAAGACCTCAATATTAGTCTGAACACACTGAACCTTATAGAAGAGAAATTGGGAAGCACCCTACAACAAATGGGCACAGGAGATCGCTTTCTATGTATAACCCCAGCAGCACAGACATTAAGGGCAACATTGAATAAATGGGAGCTACTAAAACTGAGAAGCTTATGTAAAGCAAAGGACACTGTCACTAAGACAAAAAGGCAACCTACTGACTGGGAGAAGATCTTCACCAACCCTGCAACAGACAAAGGTCTGATCTCCAAAATTTATAGAGAACTCAAGAAACTAGATTTCAAAATGCTAATTAACCCAATTAAAAAATGGGGCACTGGACTGAACAGAGAATTCTCAACAGAAGAAGTTCAAATGGCCAAAAGACACTTAAGGTCATGCTCAACCTCCTTAGCGATTAGGGAGATGCAAATCAAAACAACTTTGAGATATCATCTTACACCTGTCAGAATGGCTAAAATCAAAAACACCAATGATAGCCTTTGCTGGAGAGGCTGTGGAGGAAGGGGTACCCTCATCCATTGCTGGTGGGAATGCAATCTTGTGCAACCACTTTGGAAATCAGTGTTTCGGTTTCTCAGGAAATTCGGGATCAACCTACTCCTGGACCCAGCAATACCACTCTTGGGAATATACCCAAGAGATGCCCTATCACATGACAAAAGCATTTGTTCAACTATGTTCATAGCAGTATTATTTGTAATAGCCAGAACCTGGAAACAACCTAGATGCCCTTCAATGGAAGAATGGATGAAGAAAGTGTGGAATATATACACATAAGAGTACTACGCTGCGGTAAAAAACAATGACTTCTCGAATTTTGCATGCAAATGGATGGAAATAGAAAACACTATCCTGAGTGAGGTAACCCAGACCCAAAAAGATGAACATGGGATGTACTCACTCATAATTGGTTTCTAGCCATAAATAATGGTCACGGAGTATATAATTGGTGAACCTAAAGAAGCTAAATAAGAAGGCGAACCCAAGGAAAAACATATAATTATCCTCTTAGCTATGGGAAATAGACAAAATTGCCGGGGAGAAAATTTGGAAACTTGGGGGTGGGGTGGGATGGGAGTATCGGGGGATGGGGAGAGAAAAGTGAGAAGGGGAGGATGAGGGAAACTTGGGGAAACAGGAGGATTGGGATAAAGGAAGGTTGGATAGGGGAGCACGGAAGCACAATTCTTAGTTAAGGGAGCCACCTTAGGGATGGCAAGAGACTTGAACCCAGAGTGGCTCCCAGGAACCCAAGGCGAGGTCCCCAGTTAGTTCCTTGGGCAGCTGAGGATAGGGAACCTGAAATGACCCTATCCTATAGCAATGCTGACGAATATCTTGCATATCACCATAGAACCTTCATCTGGTGATGGATGGAGATCGTCACAGAGACTCACACTGGAGCACCGGACTGAGCTTCTAAGTTCCCAATGAGGAGCGGAAGGAGGGAGAACATGAGCAAGGAAGTCAGGACCACGAGGGGTGCACCCAACCACTGAGACAGTGTGACTGATCTATTGGGAGCTCACCAAGGCCAGCTGGACTGTGACGGAAGAAGCATGGGATAAAACCAGACTTTCTGAACATGGCGAACAATGGGGGCTGATGAGAAGCCAAGGACAATGGCCCGGGGTTTTGATCCTACTTCAAGTTCGGGCTTTGTGGGAGCCTAGCCACCTTGGATGTTCACCTTCCTAGACATGGACAGAGGGGGGAGGGCCTTGGACTTTCCACAGGACAGGGAACCCTGGCTGCTCTTTGGACTGGAGAGGGACGGGGAGAGGAGCGGGGGGAGGGGGAGAAGGGTGGGAGGAGGGGGAGGGAAATGGGAGGCCGGGAGGAGGCGGAAACTTTTTTTTCTTTTCTTTTTCTCAATAAAAAAAATAAAATAAAATAAACCTAAAAAAATGACATGTACCATTGTCCCTGCAAAGGGTTCTATCCAGAAACATAAAGATCCCCTGTCATTCAACATTTTTTTTAATAACCCAATTACAAAATAATCAGTGGGTCAATGTGACAGTTCACCTGATAAAACACCTGCCACTAAGCCTGACAAATCCCTAGGATCTACATACTGGAAGGAGAGGACAGCTCCTTCAGATTCTCCTCTGACCTCCATACATACACAATTGCCTGTAATTCTAGCTCCAGGAGACCCAACATCCTCTTCTGGTCCAGGGAAGACACTGCTGAAGAGAAGGGCATACCCAAGCTCTCATGGAGACAGCCTAAATTCATGCCAACCGATCCACATTTACTACCCCAACCTTGGACTACCAATATCAATCAAAACAGTCTGATACAGAGATGGTTCAGTGGTTAAGAGCACTGGCTACCCTTCCAGAGGACCTGGGTTCAGTTCCCAGCACCCACATGGTGGTCACAACCTTCTATAACTCTAGCTCCAGGGGATCCGATACTCTCTTCTGACCTCTGCAGACACAAGGCAGTCACACGGTATACATACATACATGCAGACAAAACACTCATATGCGTAAAATAAATAAATATTTTAAAATAAAACAACAGTCAATACAGCCTTTAGCAAAATGGTAGTCATAAATCAGCCCTCGGTGAACCAATCTCTGTGATAACTGAGTGGTTTACTTGAAAACCTTCCATTGAGGAAACCATCTTTGTATTTAACACACAGAACTTAGGCTTTATTTGACAGAGAGGGTTGTGTTTCTAGGGCTTTGTCTCTGCAAATGAAGGGGATGTTTATGGCACTAGACAATCAGATCTATTGTGTGGCTCTGCCCAAGGTGCTCCGATGACATCTGGTGGCAGGTTACCTCCATAGCACAAGCAAAATTTTCAGAATGCAAGCTGCAAACTCAGCGTGCTACAGAGACACATAGGCACAGACATGGACTAGAATCTCGGGAAATCTCACAACAGTAAAAGATAGAAATTTGAGATCCAAAATACTAGCCAACTTCAGAAAATGGGCCAAGATACAGCTCAGTTTCTACCAATGTGCCTGCCTCTCCAGCATCCCCAAAGCCCCAGGTTTGGAGCCTAGCTCTTGGACTTGATGTGTAAACCAGGCTGATACACATCTATTGTCCCAGCATGGAAGCCGAAGGAATGGGAGTTCAAGTTATTATGTGGTAAGTTCGAGGCCAGATTGGGATAAATTAAATTCCTCATGTCTCTCCTAAACAAATCAATAAAACTTGGAGTCAAGGAAGAAAAGATTCTTCTACACGGTTACCTGACAGCCATCATCCCAAAAGATGCCCAGAACCACCAGCTTGCACAGACGTCACCACAACCTCACACACACACATGCACACACACACACACACACACCTTCAAGGATGTGTGTCTGGCGACTTACTGTATGTTCAACCTCAGACTGATATCACTGTGGCCAAGGATGACCGTTTTATCTTTAAACATCTCCTTTCATCTTGACCTACCTGAATGGGCTCAGTACACTGCTGTCCCTGAATAAATATCATTGTCATTTATGTAATCCCTCTCTGCTTGGTTCTTTCATCTAAGATGTAGTAGGCCCTGGAGTAGGCAAGCTCTCACCAACTGCAGTTAAGGAAATGAGCAAAAATAATGTAGTATCTGTTTCCTCTTTTACTAATACACTTCTAAAGAGTTGTTGTTGTTGTTGTTTGAAACAATCTGTCTCTACATAGCCCTGACTGTCCTGGAACTCTCTATGTAGACCAGGCTGGTCTTGAACTCACAGAGATCTTCCTGTCTCTACCTCCCAAGTGCTGGAATTAAAGGAATGTGCCACCATAACATGCTGTTTTTTTTTAAATTTTGATTTATGTGTATGATAGGTGTGTAGATACCCACATAGGCCAGCAGATGGCGGCAAAGTCTTCTGGAAGAGCAGGAAGTACTCTTAACATTGGAAGTGTCCCTGTCCAGAATATCTTTCCCCCCTTTGTACCCTGTCACAGCCCTAGCCTTTGGACCTTCCATCTCCCTCTGGCTCATTCACTCTTAACAACAAATGTGAACACTCGGAAAGTTCTTCCAGATATCCTGCTTTGACGTTTCCACTGCTTGACCTACACCACTGGAATCTTTTCGATTTGTAGCTCCCAGGCATTCATGTGTCTTCCTGTTAAAAGTACAAGGGTTTGCACTCTTAGGTTTCTCTGCCTCCTAATCTCACTCTTCCCTCCTGACACACAAATCTCAACCTATACTTTGACCTCTGAGAGGACATAATGGTCTGTGAAGGTAATCTTCCTTTTAGTAATCTTGGGGGTTCTGATGAATGTCGGTATCGGGACCTCCAACCTCCGAGTAAGCCCTTACCAGTTAACACTTCTTTTCAAACAAGTGTTAGAGTCTCAAAGATGTTGTACATCAGCTCCTGGCATTTCCAGATCAAATCTCTGGCTGTTGCCATGCATGAAAACAGTATCCTGGAGGCCTCCCATATAATTATGTGCCCTTCTGAAAGAGCAGTGCCTCTTCTTTATCAGTAAGCCACGTCTGGTAGAGACAGACCATAAAGGATAAGGGATAGAGCCACTGCCTTTCTGCAGGAGCCCAGCTCATGATTGCCATCTCCATTGTCCTTTTTCTTTTGCCACTTTTATTTTTTCTTATTTTGCTGTTTGAACTTTTTTATTGATTTTATTGAGCTATACATTTTTATTTGTTCCCCTCCCTTCCTCTGCCTTCCCTTTCTACCTTTTTCCATGGTCCCTATGTTCCCAATTTACTCAGGAGATCTTGTCTTTTTCTACTTCCCATGTAGATTAGAACCATGTTTGTCTCTTCTAGGGTCCTGTCTGTTGTCTAGATTCCCTGTGATTGTGAATTGTAGGCTGGTTTTCTTTGCTTTATTTCTAAAAGCCACTTATGAGTGAGTACATATGATATTTGTCTTTCTGCGTCTGGGTTATCTCACTCAATATGATGTTTTCTAGATCCATTCATTTGGTTGCAAATTTCAAGAAGTCATTATATTTTTATGCTGTATAGTACTTTATTGTGTAACTGTACCACATTTTGCTTATCCATTCTTTGGCTGAGGGGCATTTAGGTTGTCTCCTGGTTCTGGCTATGACAAACAAAGCTGCTATGAACATAGTTGAGCACATGTCCTTGTGGCATGATTGAGTATCCTTTGGGTATATACCCAAAAGTGGTATTGCTGGGTCTTGAGGAAGGTTGTTTCCTAATTTTTTGAGAAACCCCCACTCTGGTATCCAAAGGGGCTGTACCAGCTTTCACTCCCACCTGCAATACAGTAGTTTTCCCTTTACCCCATATCCTCTCCAGCATAAGTTGTTATCAGTGTTTTTGATCTTGGACATTCTTAACAGGTGTAATATGGAATCTCAGAGTTGTTTTGATTTGCATTTCTCTGATGACTAAGGATATTGAACATTTCCTTAAGTGTCTTTCAGCCATTTTAGATTCCTCTGTTGAGAGTTCTCTGTTTAGGTCTGTACTCCATTTTTTATTATATTATTTGTTCTTTTGAAGACCAATTTCTTGAGTGCTTTGTACATTTTGAAGATCAGTCCTCTGTCTAATTTGGTGTTGGTGAAGATATTTTCCCATTTTGTAGGCTGCTGTTTTGTCTTGTTGATCATGTCCTTTGCTTTACAGAAGCTTTTCAGTTTCAGGAGGTTCCATTTATTTTTTCTCTGTGTGTCTGTGCTACTGGGGTTTTATTTAGGAAGTGGTTTCTTTTGTCAGTGTGTTCAAGTGTACTTCCCAGTTTCTCTTCTATGAGGTTTAAGATGGCTGGCTTTATGTTGAGGTCTTTGATATTTGGTCTTGAGTTTTGTGTATGGTGATAGATGTAGATCTATTTCCATTCTTCTACATGTTGATATCCAGTTATGCCAGCACCATTTGTTAAATATGCTTTCTTCTTTCCATTTTATATTTTTTGTTTCTTTCTCAAAAATCAGGTGTTTGTAGGTGTGTGAATTATTATCTGGGTCTTCTATTCAGTTTCATTGGTTCTCTTGTCTGTTTTTATGCCAATACCAAGCTATTTTCAGCACTGTAACTCTGTAGTAGAGCTTGAAGTTAGGAATTGTGTTGCTTCCAGAAGTTCCTTTGCTGTACAGAATTGTTTTGGCTATCCTGGGCTTTTTGCCCTTCTACATGAAGTTGGGTACTGTTCTTTTGAGGTCTGTGAAAAATTGTGCTGCTATTTTGATGGGCATTGCATTGAATCTGTAGATTGCTTTGGTAAGATTGCCATTTTTACTATGTTAATCCTATCTACCCAAGAGCATGGGAGATCTTTCCATTTTCTGATGTCTTCTTCAATTTCTTTCTTCAAAGATTTAAAGTTCTTGTCATACATATCTTTTACTTGTTTGATTAGAGTTACTCCAAGATATTTTATGCTATTTTTGGCTATTTTTAAGGGTGATGTTTCTCTGATTTCTTTCTCAGCCCATTTATCATCTGTATAAAGGAAAGTTATCAGTTTGTTCATATAATGGACTACATTGACAGATTTTTATATGATGAACCATCCCTGCATCTCTG
>JABTXL010016669.1:11610-37499 GCA_025134845.1 Neodon shergylaensis | reverse complement strand
TGCAGAGGACAGGATGGCGCTCACCTGGCTGGGGTTTCGGCTTTAGTCCTCTGACCTGTGGGGGAAGAGACAGTGTCAGTGTGACATCCATGCTGATCGTCCATCTGCCCCTCAGCTGTCCTCTATGTTCAGTACCTTCAGAGGACAGGGGAGCAAAGAGACAGCCCCAGACAGTGAGGGAAGAGCCTGGACTACCTCTGCTGGGCTACAGTCCTACACAGCAACCCCTCCCCCAAATCCCTGTCAGGTCCAGACCCCACCCCATCTGTCTCTTTTTTCCTTCACCAACCTTGAGTTCCCCTGACCTGCACCTGCTTGTCTACTCTGTTTTCTCCCAGCTTCCTTTTTGTGCCCTTAGGAAGTGCCTCCTTCTGGATTGTATTTTACTCTACTTTCTCTATTTCACAGTGCATACTGTGCTTTTTTAATTACTATAGCTTTTTATTGTCACTTATTTATTATGTGTCAGGGGCTGTGCCATAATTTGCGCGGAGGTGGAGTTCATCTTGCAGGAGTTGGTTCCCTCCATTATCTCGTTCCCAGGAGTAGACACTGAAACTTTTTACCCTTGGAGGGCTACTCTAGCCTTTTTTATTTGTAATTTATTTCATATTGATTTACCTACTGTATTATTTTTGTTTCTAGAATTTTAAAGTTTGTGTGTCTGTTTTGGGGTAGATGCACATGAGAGCAGAGCCTGTGGATTCAGGAGAGAGCTCCTGATAAGCCTAGAACTGGAGTTACAGGTGGTTGTAAACTGCCTGATGTAGGTGCTGGGAGCAGAACTCAGGTTCTCTGCAAGAGCATTCAGTGCTCTTAACTGCTGAGCCATCCCTCCAGCCTCATATTGCAACTTTGAATAAATTCTGAGATCAGGCAGTGGAGTGCTCCATTATCGGTCATTTCATTTCTGTTGTCGTTTATCTCATTTTGTCTTGTTTTGTCTTTTAGAAGGCATCTGAATTGGAGAAGATAAACTGTTTTTGCAAAACTGTCATTGTCATTTAGATGGGAATTATATTGAATTCAATTTTTGTTGTATAGACATCTTTTTTAAAAAATCTTTAATAATTTTTATTGTACAAATGTTTGCTTGCTTATGTGTTTGTTTGCCACATGTGTGCCTGGTCCCTGTGTCAGTCAAGGAGGGCATCAGATCCTCTGGAACAGGAGTTACAGGGGTCTGTGAACCATCGTGTGGGTGCTGGGAATCAAACCCCAGTCCTCTGCAAGAGTATCCTGCTATAGAGATTTGCATTGGTATGGATCTTGGTTTATTGATACAAATTTAAGATCTTTTTTACACATATATCTATTTCTGCTCTTGATTAAGGTATTGTGATTGCGTAGTTCATTTAAAAATGTAATGTATTGATGTGGGAGGGTCTTCTGTTTTGTGTTGATTTCATTGGTTAATAAAGAAACTGCCTTGGCCATTTGATAGGCCAGCCCTTAGGTGGGTGGAGTAGACAGAACTGAATGCTGGGTGGAAGAGGGAAGTGAGGCAATTGCCATGCCTCTCCTCTCTGGGTCAGATGCAATGGAGCCAGCTGCCAGGTCAGACATGTTGAATCTTTCCTGGTAAGCCACTACTTCGTGGTGCTACACAGATTAATAGAAACGGGTTAATCAAGATGTGAGAGTTAGCCAGTAAGAAGCTAGAGATAATGGGCCAAGCAGTGTTTAAAAGAATACAATTTGTTTGTTGTTATTTCCAGGGCAAAGCTAGCCGTGCGGGACCCAGGCAGGACGAAAAGCAGGCCTGCCCGCAGCTCCGTCACTACAGAATGGCGCCCAACATGGATAACTGGATCCACAGAAAGCTTGAGAATGCTTGGGAAAGAATAGAGTAAAGCATGTTTTCTTGGTAGCAGCAATTTCTCAGGTCTGCTCTGCTTGCTAGAGGCAAGCAAGTGCTCTCACTCAGAGAGACTTCCTGATTCAGCTTCAGCTGCAAAACCCTGCAGCTCTTAAGAGGTCCTGCCATAAAACACTTAAATGGTGTTGATAAAAGCTGACTGCATGCTTGTTTGTTTTCAGCCACAGCAGGAAAAAGTTGTGCTGTTTTAAAATGCCAGCTTTCTGGGCCATCCTGCCAGGGCAAACTCTGACTCTTTCAGGCAGGCAGTCCAACTGAGTGTGGTCTATGAGCAGAATGCTGCAGCTTGCTTGCTGGCAGGGACCTTGAAACACCATGGAGTTGTGGTGATAAACATGGCGACAGCCAGTACCTCCGCCACGAGGCTGGAAAGCTAAGGAATGGGCTGGATCTAGCCAGCAAAGCCACGGCTTTAATCCTACCCATATTGCTCAATAATTTAAAGGCTCATGTGGTCAGAAAAAGAGAGAGAGAGATACAGTAAAGAGAGAGTCAAAAACAAAGAAAACTTCTAAATGATTTACAGTGTGTTAAAAATATATGCAGGCTAAAGGTTAAAGTTCTTAAAAGTAGAAAAGAAAAAAAGGGAGTAGTTGGGTGTGGTGGTACACACCTTTAATCCCAACACTTGGGAGGCAGAGGTAGATTGACCTCTGAGACTTCAAGGGGCAGAGGTAGATTGATCTCTGTGACTTCAAAGTGTGGCAGGACACACCTTTAATCCCAATGCCTGGGAGGCGGAGACAGAGGGATCTCTGAGAGTTCAAGGACAACCTGGCCTACAGAGTTATTCCAGGACAAAGATATACAGAGAACCTGTCTCAAAAAATAAAAGTAAAAGTAAAAGAAATAGAGGTTAAAATAAAGCCGCATAAAGATGGAAAATACAAAGAGAATCTTAATACTGTATGCTATTATGCTCTCTTTGAATTTAAATACTGAGGAAGGAGCAACAGCTGCTAAAAGATATTTGTTTATAAATGCTGCTGAAAATTTGGATCTAAGGATATGATACTTTGGAAAAGAGATTCTTCTTTTGTTTTCACAGAGGATGAGACCTGTGTATTGCTTCTATCCCAATATGGTATGATAGACCACACCCTCCTGAAAGGTTGCTGTGAACACCCTCAAAAAATTACTTCGCTCAACTGCCAACTGAGATGAAACTAGCACACAGGTTATACCATGAAAGACCTAAATTACAGCACCCCCATTCAGAACGAAGCAGTTTGGAGAGAAAAAACTGTGTCCATATTTCCAAATATTGTTTATAAATCTTCTTTTACATTTAAAGGGGGAAATGAGATAGATATGAATAATTTACATTGGTATAAATTTTACTCTATTGATATAAATTTCAATGGCAATGGGTTTTTGATCATACTGCCCCTACTGGCTTTGTGGGAGCCTAGGCAGTTTGGATGCTCACCTTACTAGACCTGGATGGAAATGGGTGGTCCTTGGACTTCCCACAGGGCAGGGAACCCTGATTGCTCTTTGGGCTGACGAGGGAGGGGGACTTCATTGGGGGAGGGGGAGGGAAATGGGAGGCGGTGGTGGGGAAGAGACAGAAATCTTTAATAAATAAATAAATAAATAAAAAAGAAAAAAATCAATTTTGTTATATATATATATGTATTTTTTGATATTGATTAAGGTATTTTGTGATTGTGTAGTTCATTTAAAAATGTAATATATATAGGTTGTTAATAGATAGTCATCAATAATAGTCAAGCTTGTAGTCATGTTAGTTAGATTTTCTAGATGTGCATGGACATATTTTAGATAGACATTCTTCATATCTTTCAAAGACTACAGAATATGACATTTAATGTTTTAATAACTTGGGGCTTTTCATGACAATGAGACACTTCTGCTCCTGGCAGCACCAATCTACATCAAAAGGAAGATGGGCATCGAAGAGGCTCCTTATGGAGTTTGATAGCCATTTGGGCAAGAAATTGCTCTTGCCTGGACTATTGCATAAACTGGACACAGAGAACCCTCAGAGAGAATACTGCTGAACTTGCCTAAAGGTAAGATGATCTTTCAGAGTTCCTGATTCATAAAAGAGTCTATGAGACATTCCGCAGGACACAGCAGATAGTGACTGAACTGTCTTTGAAATTTCCTGCTTTGTAAAAGAGTCTGCTGGTTACTATGGGCCTGTAGGCTAAAGATGGATGCTCCAATGGTACAGAAGAACTTTGGGTCATGGTCCAAGCAGTGAGATGTCTCTGTCAATTCTAGAGTTTTGGAAGTTGCTTACAATGTATACTTCCTGCTTACTTAGATAATATTGTAACCTTCTGGAGTCTTTGATTGAATTGAAGAATAAATGGTTATAGTTATAGTTTTCCTTAATTATGATAAAAGATGAAATAGATATAAATATTGTAACTGTAATTCTTGCTTGATACCTGTTTTGTTATACATAATTTTACTATATTAAAGTTAAAGCCTTCCTTTTTATTTAAACAAAAAAGGGAGGTGATGTGGGATTTCCCTCTGTATGCTGTGATTACTGTGAATAAAGAAACTGCTTTGAGCCTGTAGCAGAGCAGGGAGGGGCAGAGCAGAGCTAGGCAGGGAGGACTGGACTGAATGCTGGGAGAAAGAAGGGCAGAGTCAGAGAGAAGCCACAGATCCTCCACCTGAGGCAGATGCTAAGAACTTCAGCTGGTAAGCCACAACCACTTGGCGATATACAGAATAATAGAGATGGGTTAGATTAGGATATGAGTTTTGCCAGAAATATGCTTAAGCTATTGGTCAAACAGTATTGAAAATAATATGGTTTTCTGAGTGGTTATTTCATGGCTGGAGGGGTCAGGACGAACAAGCAACTCTTCCCCCAACAGTATCCAGTGTTCTTAACCACTGAGCCATCTCTCTAACCACCTAATATAGACATCTTAATTAATTTTTCCATTTTCAGAATGAGATGTTTCCTACTCACCCACTTCCTCTGTCATTCAACAACATCACTGTTATTATTCAGGCATCTGTACTGGCCCCTGAGGTTCAGACAGGATATGTTCTCAGTGCAACCACTAACAGCACCTCCTGTGTGCATTAGCTAACTTCCCTTTTAAAAAGTGGGCCTTGCCCACCTCCCGTCTCTTCCTTTCTCTCTCTCTTTCTGCTCCTCTGCCCTGCTCTCTGTCTCCCTCTGTAACTCTCTCTCTCGGCCTCTCTCTTCTCTTCTGCTGGTTCTGTTCCAGAAGCTGGTCTCCCTTTGCTTCTGTTATTAGAGGCTCGGGGACCTGACTTACAAGGTTCCCTCCTGTCATCTCCTGCCTCCTCCACCAGAACCACACTACTCAAGAGTTCTCGACATGGTGTCCCTTTCCTGGAAGGCCAGAGGGTGTCCTACATGACTCCCAACAATTTCCTGACTATTCTGTTGAAGGGAGAGGGGTTGAGATAAATTCTCATGGGGTCAATATCCTCCTGCCCCAACACCAGGTGCACAGACTGAAGTGTGGAAAACAGTGGTTGTCATTGTTTTTATTTTTAGTTCTGTTATATTTATTTATTCACCGTGTGTGAGTGTGCACAGGTCATTGTGTGCATGTGTCAGAGGACAACATACAGGAACGAGTTCTTTTCTTCAGCCCTGTGTGTTCTAGAATTTCCAGTGTCTTGACCTCCTGAGCCATCTCTGCCTCTGGGTGTCATTATTTATTCTTTGACATTGTATGTAATTTTTCTTCCTCTGGGAGCTCCTCTACCCTCCTGTCTCTACTCTGACCATGTCTGTCAACACCACAGCTCTTTCTAAAATGAACATTCAGTCCTTGGGATGCCTCCCCCATCACTCAGTTACTGGGAAACTGGATGTTCATCTACTTAGGATCCTCCAGTTTCAAGACAGACTTTGGGAAGTGATGCAATCAATACAGCTGAGCTGAGGCGACTTCCAGTCCCTTCTGCTTTCCCCTCCCCTGGCTTCCTCCTGGGCAGGCCCTTTGTCCTATGATGACAAAATGGCTGTGTCAACAGAGAAGAACTGATTTTGTGACTGGACTGTGCAGTTCACAAACTGAACCCTCAGAGGCCTCACTTGGGGAACTGGCTTAAAGCAGATTCCCAGAGGGGTTAGCAGTGCAGGCCTGCAGTCAACCAAACTGAAACAACAGCAACAAAAGACCCCAGCTACTCTAAGCAGAAGCCTCAGAGCCTGACTCTGGACTTAAGAGGAGGCCATTAGGGATCTGCCCTGGGAAGGCCAGAAGCCACCCTTAGCTCCTCAAAAGCTATCCACCTTGCTGTTTTTAAAGACAGGGTCTTTCACTGGGACCCGAGGCTCAGCAATTAGGCTAGAGTGACTAGTCATCAGCCTCGGGGATGATCTTGTCCCCCTGCTCAGCACTGGGACTACAAGGATTGTGGTGATGGATCCTCAAGCTTGCGTGGCAAGCACTTTACTGACTGAGCCATCACCTGAGCCCTAGGATCTGAACTGTCAACAATCCCCTTCGATGACTCTGGGGCAGACTTTCCTGTGGAAACACTTGGGAAGTGTGATGGGGATGCAGTCTGGACCACTTACCTTTCCTCCTCTTCCACCTGAGGAACACCATCAATCCCAAAACCCCAGCCAGGAGCACAGCAGCAGACACTGCCACCCCAACTCTGGTTCCCAGATGCAGGGTCTGATTTTCTCTGCTCATCTGACCTTTTGTGGCCGTGAGGGTATTTTTGGTGTGTGCAGAAGTTACAGTGCTGGGACTTGGAGAGGTGGTCCTGGGGGCTGGGAAGAGATGAAGGAAGTCAGCATGAACTTTCTCAGTAGGAGTGAAGATTCTAGAGATGCCTCTGCAGCACTCTTTGCCGTCAGATACTGAAGCAATGGACTCCAAGGAACTGGAGTCACCCAAGGAGTCTCAAGCTGGGAGAAGAGAAAGGCAAAGCTTGGAGCCAGCCAGTAAAGAACTGATCTCCCAGAAAGAGAGTTCACACACTCTGACAACTCCTCCGATGACCTTGCAGGAGAGACTGGAGACAGGATGATGGCTCACTGTGGGCGGGGCCACACCGGAACTGGGACTGCTTAGCTGTGCTTATGTCTTGTCTTCTATTTAGTCCTAAACCTCAGGTCAAGATGTGTCAAATCCGAAATATGGAGTTGGGGGTTTTCACTGGACCTCCTTGTTTCTCCTCCCAATCTGGTCAGCTGAGTGCTGGAAGCCGTGACATCATAGAGTAATTACTCAGTCATCTTCTCAGGAGAGACTTATCAGAACCAAGGTATCCGCTAAAGGAGGGAAGAAAGATAAAAGAGAGAGAGAGAGAGAGAGAGAGAGAGAGAGAGAGAGAGAGAGAAAATTGAAAGGCATAATGTGCCCAGGGAAAGGTTTCCGATGTTGTTACCTGGCCTCCACATGTATGTCCACACAGACACATGCATGTAAATATGTAACCACACTGACATGCACGTAATAAAGAATCAGACTTAATAAATGAAACACCTGTTGTGACCATTGGTCCCTCAGAACCCACATAAAAATCCAGATGTGGTGAGCATCTGCAACCGCAGTCCTGCTTTGGGGAGACAGGAGGCAGAGCTGGGAGAATCACAGGGAGGCTGTCTGGGCAGCTATCTTGCTCTCCATGGTGAGGTGACACAACAGGGGGAGACCCTGCCTCAAAGCAAGTTGGAAGGAGAGAATTGACTCCCAAAAGTCCTCTGACCCCGCCACTGAAACACCCACATGCCTGTGCACACACCAACAGAAAGTACAACTAATAATGAAAACACAGTGGAACAGAATGGGATAGACAAGCCAGAAACGCATGCTATTCTACAAGAGAATTTAAAAACCAGATCAGTGTATTTATGGCTGTTAGCTTGCTGTTTTTGTGGGGTTCCTAACTGTGGGAGTGGGTGTGTCTCTGACTCTTTTGCCTGCTCTTGGCACTCTTTTATTCCTATTGGGTTGTCTTGCCCAGCCTATCATGATAGCAGGATTTTGCCTTGTCTTGTTGTATCTTGTTTTGTCCTGTTTGAGTGTTGTTTCTTGGAGTAGTCTGCTGTTTTCCAATGATGAAACAGGTGGAGGATGTTGGTCTGGGGGAGAGGGCAAATATAGGAGAATGAAGGAGTGAAGGGAGGGGAAACTGTGGTTGGAATGTACTGTATGAGAGAGGAATCTATTTTAATTGAGAGAGATCACCAGGGGTCTTTTTGCTTAAACATGAAAAAAAAACCCACAAAGGAAAGTATTATTGAATTTGACACAAAAATGAAATTATGTAAAAAAAATAAACCAACCACAGGGTTCTTTCTCAATACTTGTTGCAAATATTTCACCGGTTGTGATTTCTTTGCACTAAATGTGGGAATTTTGGTTGGATAAATACAATTCTTTTGGGGTCTGTGGATGTAGTTCAATTGGTAGAGAGCTTGCCTAGCATGCACGAGGCCCTGAGTCCCATTTCAGGTACTGCACAGAGGAGTGGATGACACACCCTTGTCATCAGCACTTGGGAAGTGGAGGATGGAGAGTCAGGAGTTTAAGGTCATCCTTAACTATATAGCAAGTTTGAGGGTAACCTGGGCTACATGAGACTCTGTCTTAAAAGATTGAGAGAAAAAAGGTGTATTTTTATCATTAATTTTAACATTTTAAAACAATGGGCAGGAATATTTAGCTAAGGAATTAAATGTAGAAACACTGATGGAAGAACCCATAGTGGCTATGAAGTGTTAACTCAATGGCAGAGCCCTGGTCTAACATGCAAGTGGCCTTGGGGACCATCTGAAGTCCTGCTAAAGAAGAAACCATGATGTGTCTGACTGAAGCAGAGACAGGCATGGCTGCCGTAAATTGACATTTCTACCAAGCACCAGACATATTATCTTGAGGACCAGGAGAAATTAGTAAAGGAGGAAGAGGGAGGAGGCAATAGATTGAACTCCAGCAGAGACCATGTGTCTACTGGTTGAGAGACGCTTGGGGGTAAAGGGGTCTGGTCTGTTGGTCACCAGCATGAACTTGGGAAGGGGTTGAATTCTTCAGGTCTCTCTGTCTCTCTGTATAATGACCATGAGAGTACCCAGCAGTGGTGACAAGTGGCCAGAGTAACACCCACACGGTGACTAGGCTGGGCCTGAGTGCCCTCATTGTAGAAGCTGAAGTCACAGCTGCCACAGAGGAGGTGAAGCAACCAGAAGACCTGATCATGGTGAGAACGTGAGGGAGAAGAGGGAACTGAGGGAGAGGAAAACGAAACTGGGGCAGGAGAGGTGAGGGCTGTGTCTTAGAGAAGGAGGGGGACCCAGAGGAGGAGGGGTGTACATGGGGACACGAAGGCACCCTCTGTGGAAGGCACGAGAAACGGGAACTAACAGAGACCCTGGCACAGCACCAAGTGAAGGCTGCTCCATCCTGGAGAGTCCACACCCACATGGATTTCTGGCAACAATGGCAGGAGTGGGCAGGGCAGTAGTGTAGTTTGGAGAAAGGAGCAGGAGACTGGGCATCTGGGAAGAGCTGAGGCCCGGGAGTGGGGTGGGATCTGAGGGCACAGTGAGGGGGCAACTCAGAGAGAGCAGCTAAGGCTTGTGGATGGTTGTGGGGAAGAGGAAAGAGGAAGTTGGCAGAGCTCTGGGGAGAGGACAGAACACACGAGAGGAATCTCTAATAACATCTAGGGTATGAAGAAGCCAGGGCCACCAGGGCTGACCTGGGATGTGCTTACCACGGGTGATGGTGAGGTTTGTCCCTTTGATCGACTGAAAAACCTCCATGCCTTTTATTGTTTTCAGACGAACTCGGCCGAAGTACACAGTCTGGTCCTTCTCCTTCAAGTCCAGGATTCTGAGTACTCCAGATGTCTGAGGCTGTGTCCAGTTCAGGATGAGCCGGTCTTTGAAATGCTCATGTATGAAACCCGAGGAAGAGTTGTAGATAAATTCCCCACGGAACTTTTTCCGTCTCCAGAGAATCCTCATCTGTGGATCCTTTGCCAACTCCCAGGGGAAGGAGAAGGAGAAGGGAATCTCGATGGAGCCGCCTTGGACACCAGAGAGGTGTAGTTTTTGGTTAAACCAAGGTAGTACTTTTCTGTAGGATCCTGCTGAGTTCCCTGAGAAGGATGAGAAGAATCTGAAGCCCCTTTAGGGGATGGAATGGAGAACCCAGAGCTTTCTGAGTCATCATGTATAGGCAGGTGGGGGACACAGGGGAGGACTGTCCTTATGTCCCACTGTCTATATGAGACAGGACAGATGGGGAAAGGTTGGGCTGGACCAACTCTGAGGATGAGCTTTCTCTTGGGGCACAGAGGACAGGCTGGCTCCTAGAGCAGTCACGTCTCCACATGCCAGCTGACTCTTCCCAGACCTGCTCCACCCTCCTATGGTTAAGTCCCCAGTAGTGAGGTCCCCACCACTCACCAGCTTGCAGGCAGCCTGCTGGCAGCAGCAGAAGCAGGACACAGGACATGTCCAGAATCCCTCCAGGAAGTGAGACCAGCAGAGCCATCAGGAAGGAGAGGAGGCCCCGTGGAGGGATCCTCGGGTACTAAGGAGACAGGAGAGAATCAGGGTAAAGTGACCCACATTCCCTGGGCCTTCCCATGTGGAGGACTGAGTGTGGGCAGGACCTCCCCTTCTCCACCTCCTTGTGGCCAGCAACTTCCTTTATCATTCTGGCTTCTTCTTTCCCATGTTACAGAAGATCCACCCTTGTGCCCTTTAGCCCAGCCCCAACTTTTTTTTCTGGAAGATGCAGCCTTAACCTCTGCAGGCCGGGCTCTCCTCTCTTCCACCTTGACCTCCTGTCTTGTCCAGTCTTTTCCATTTTCCTGTGCAGCCCGCAATCACTGTTTCCTCAGCTCCTGATTTCCTCCACTCCTCAGTCTGTTTCTCACTATATCCCTGCTCATGATTGTTGTCTGTGTGTCTATCTCTCTCTTTCTAATAACCTCAGGTAAGAGAGTGGCTTTTTTCTGCTCACCAGACACAGTGAGGAAGGAGGTGATGAGAAAACACATTCAGTCCCCAGCCCTAGCTTGATGCCCCTACCATTGTCTGCTCTTTGCACTCTTGCTGCCTGTCAGGGACTCCTCACAGCAGCCCTGGAAAACTAAGGCCCAGTGGACACTCTCGCCCTGGCTGCTCGCTATAGCTGAGTCTGTAACTTCCCTGTGCTTCTGGGTAATTTATAGACTCGTCTCCCTCACCCCAACACTGACTCCAGAGCTACTCCAGCTTCTGAAGGAGTCTTCCTGCCTTCTACCACTCTTAACACACACTCAAAAGAGGAAACCAAGGGTCAGAGAGGCCCTGGCACATGTCACATGACTGCCACACGGCAGGCGACTGGATGTCAGTCCCATCACATTCTTGTAGTCCCACTCTCCACACTGACTTCTGCCTGCTCGGTGCAGCCTCTGAACTCCCCTCAAGGCCACGGATCTGCTGCTGCGCTCCCGGGAGGCTGTTCCCACAGAACACTTCAGTGATTCGTTCTAGCTGTGGCTGTTCTAGAACCTTCTTTGAATGGAGTGGGCAAAAAGGGTTCAGAGCAGCAATGTGTCAGTCATGACATATTGCTTGGGACATCTCTGAGAGTGGACACAGCTGGTCTGTGAATAGAGTCCAGTCGTGAGATGTGGGGGCAGTGGCTGTGGTGGTCACAGGGCTGGTTCTGTAGGAGGTCATCCCACCCTTCCCCATGACAAGGTGCCACCAGTTCCCTGAAGGGCCGGAAGATGTGATTGTATCAGAAGAAATGGCATTATACTCTCTGAATGAGATTTCCTGGCATTGATTGCCTTCTCCATGCTCCTCTGCAGGTGGCTATGCAGCCACCTCTGTCATGTCTGCTTTCTCTGCCTTCCTCACCCCTTGCTAAGTCTCTAAAGGAAGGTCTGGGCCTAATGAGCTTGCCCTGTGCCAGCTGCTAGTCTCCAGCATTTTTACACAACAGACTCTGGTTGGTCCCTCATGATCCCAGCTGTCCCTTGTGCTCAGCCTCACTGCTGCTACCTGCTGGCCACTCAATCCCAAGTCATGGACTCTGTTCTAATTTCAAGTCCTGGACTCAGTTGTATCCCATAGGGACCCTCCTGTGGGACGATTTCTGTCCAGCAGGCTGTAATCAGTCTCCTACAGTGACAACAGCATTTCCCCCAATAGCAGTGACTGGGCCCTGAAGTCATGAGTCTTTCACAGGGAAGGGGCACTTTCTGTGGAAGAGCAGCTGGGGGCTGTCCAGTGCACACATGGGGCTTGTACATACATGTGACCATGGGGAGGAGTGTCAGACTGCAGTGTTAGAACTTGGCTGCTGCTCAGGCTGTAGCACAAGGGCGGCACGCCGCTCCCACCAGCAGAATAGACGACCGCAACAGGATTCTTCTCAGAACACACTTTATTGGAGCACTTACACTTGAGGTTTGAGAGAGGCAAGAAGACCCCCGTCCCCGTGGAAGCAGAAGAATATATACAGTGCCAGACAAAGCCCTGACGTGTCATCAACCCAATGGCTCAGGCCAGAATGGAGTGATCGTGCTAAATTATGATTGGCCAGATCAAATGGCCAGATCGAAAGACTCCCCGCGCTAGGGGGAGCTTGTGCGCATGCGCACAAGTTGTTTACCAAGGTTACCATGGAACAGCAAATGGTGCCCAGGATCCCCGCCAACAAACCCACAACATGACGGCGCCATGGCGCGCGCTACACACAAGTGTGCCCTGCTCCCACAGAATAAAAAAGTGTAATTTTAAAAGCTAAAACTTAAAGTAAGCTAGGCATGATGGTCCATGCCTTTAATTGCAGCTTTGGGGAGGCAGAGCCAGAGTCAGAGGCAAACAAACACGAGTGGATCTCAGTGAGTTTGAGGCTGTCCTGGTCTATATATCAAGTTCCACGCTAGCAATGGCTATATAGATTTTTGTCTCATAAAAAGCAATCCAAACAAACAAACAAAGAATTCCAAGGTAGAATGTGCCCTAACCCCTGAGGTTGTCCGCTGGCCTCCACACAGATGAGCACACACTTGCACACATGTGCAGCTGAATACAGACACAGACATGTCATGCAGGGAGACACCCATAGCTGATGCGCCCCACATGTCTACCCAGTCCTCATCCTGAGTAAACACGGCCTTCTGAGGTCAGTCTCTGTAACTCTTCAGACTCCAATTCCTGATCATGTCCCCAGCATTCAGACTCTGATTTTATACCCAGCTGTGTTTTCCCATGACAGTGATGGCAGAGAATAGACTCAACCCTTCCTATTTCTGCCTGAACCATCCAGTTCTAGAAACTTCCCTCAAATATCACAGAGAAGGGCAGATTGGCCCCGCCCCAGCAGACAACTCATAGATGACAACTGTCCATCTGTCCACCCATCTGTCACACCATCCACTCTTCTACTACTTGAATTCTGTGCTTTGTGTCTAAAAGTCACTTATGAGTAACTGCATATGATGTTTGTCTTTCTGGACCTGGGTTACCTCACTCAATATGATGTTTTTTAGATCTATCCATTTGCCTGCAAATCTCAATGTCATTTTTTTCTGCTGTGTAGTACTCCATTGTGTAAATGGACCACATTTTCCTTATCCATTCTTTGGTCAAGGGGCATTTAGGTTGCTTCCAGATTCTGGCTATTACAAACAATGCTGTTATGAACATAGCTAAGCACATGTCCTTGGGGTACAATGAGCATCCTTTGGATATATACCCAAAAGTGATATTGCTGGGTCTCGAGGAAGGCTGTTTCCTAATTTTCTGAGAAATTTCCACACTGACATCCAAAAGAGGTTGTACCAGTTTGCACTCCCACCAGCAATGCAGGAGTGTTTCCTTTACCCCACATCCTCTCCAGCATAAGTTGTAATCAGTGTTTTTGATTTTGGCCATACTTACAGCTATAAGATGGAATCTCAGAGTTGTTTTGATTTAAATTTCTCTGATAACAAAGGGTATTGAACATTTCCTCAAGTGTCTTTTAGCCATTTTAGATTCCTCTGCTGAGAGTTCGGTTTAGGTATGTACTCCAATATTTTTTTACTGGATTATTTGTTCTTTTGATGGCCAATTTCTTGAGCTTTTTGTATATTTTGGAGATCAGCCCTCTATCTGATGTTGGGTTGGTCGTTTGTGCCTGTTCCCATGGAGGCTGCTTGCTTAGGGCTGTCTTTTGCTGTGGGTGCTGCCTTGGGCCTGTTCTGGCAGAGGTTGCTGCTTCAGGGCTGTTCCAGTGAAGGTTGCTAGTTCTGGCTTGCTACCTCAGAGGTCACTGATTCACTCCCTGTTCTGCAGAGGTCTCTGGTTTGGGCCTGCTCCCTCAGCAATGGCTCCCTTGTACCTGCTCCTGCAGAGTTCACTCCCTCAGGCCTGCTCTGGCAGAGGTTGCTGTCTCAGGCTGTTTCTGCAGATATCCCTGGCTTGGGCTTGCTCTTGTGGAGATCCCTGGCTTGGGTCTGGACCTGCAGAGGCCTCACATTCAGGTCTATTCCCTCAGAGGTCCTGGACTCCCACCTGGACCCGCAGAGGACACAGGCTCCAGCCTACTCCCTCACTGGTCGCTTTCTCGTACCTGCTCCTGTGGAGATTGCTGTCTCGGGCCTGCTTTGGCAGAGGTCACTGATTCAGGCCTGTTTTTGTAGATGTTCCTCATCAGGGTCCACTTACGCGGAGGTCCTCTGGTTCAGGTCTACTCCCTTGGACTCCCAGACTCGCGCTTGCACCCGCAGAGGCCTCATGCTTAAGCCTACTCCCTCAGGGGTCACTCCTTGGTGGTATTTCATCCTTATTGGTCAGTGTGGATGCTGTCGTTATGTCCCAGCATGCTCTTTGGTAGAAGCTGACCCACTGACTATCAAATGTTAAGACAAACTGGACTTGGGAAGGAAGTCTTGTCCTAGGGGAGACCCCAGAGGTCAGAACATCCACATGGCAGGAAATAAGGAAAGCGAGTGGATGTAGACGGGTCTGTGAGGAAAGGAAGCCCAGCAGGGGACCCAATCAAACCATGGTCTGTCACCTGAGGAGGAGCATAGAGGGGCCTAGGGCTGCGACTGAGATGTCAGTGTCCAGGGAGAACAGGAGAGAGGAACAGGGTTCTCACGCAGTGGTTCTCAGTGTGGACCTTGTTACCTGCTTCTCTCTGTGTTTCTGTTCCTGGACACAATCTGCTGCTCTCTAAGGTCTCATGTGTGTTTGGGGGGGCAGCATTAGGAGAGACATGAGATCATGTCTGGGAGTAGGATATTTATTAAAAAGTGTTATTAATTTCATGAACAGATGTGAAACAACAGAGTTTGGATCCCAGGACCAGAGACAGACAGATTGACCTGGGTTCCGAGGAAAGTCAGAGCACACATGGCAGGAGTGGGGTTCTCTTCTTGCACCTGTCCATGGACGGATGTTTCACAGCACAGGCCTGCAGCCCTGCTCTCTGATTCCCAGGCCATGGTGAGGGAAGAGGTTGAGATGCAGCAAGCCCTACTTTGATGAAAACTCACCACCCTGGTGAACGATACTGGTCCCTGGAGTTCCATTAGCTGGGGACTAACAGACAGTGCTGTGCCTGAGAAGGAGAGGACAGTTTTCTGTAGTCAGTTTTCTACTTGCCCCATTTAGGTCCCCAAATGAACGCAGGTCATTGGTCTTGGCTGCAAACACCTTCTCCCACGGAGCTCTCTCTGTGCTCCCCACTTTTCTTTTATCCACTAATATGTAATTTTCAAACCCTTCATTAGAAATAAACTTAGAAAATGCCATGACCTTGATTTATCCCCTTGAGGAATCCACATTATTTTTTATGACATGTTCTCTCATTGGCCTGGAACTCAGCAATTGCACTAGTCTAGCTGGACAGACAGCTCCACGCTTCTGTCTGTCTCTTACTTGTCCAAAGAGGGATTGCATATTTCTGTCACTCCCCTGGTTTACAGTGTGGGTGTTCCCAGTCAGAGTCAGGTTCTCCTGCCCATGTGCAAGGGTTTCTAACTCAGATCATCTCTCTAGCTCCCTTGCATGCCTCTCATAACAAACTTCCTCAAGCAGCCCCTCACCTGCTCCTTGGGATCACAGCTGCTCACCTGGCTGGGTTTGGAGTTTAGTCTGCTGGCCTGTAGGAGAAGAACCAGTGTCAGTGTGGCAGCCATGCTGATCCTCTGTCTGACTCTCAGCTGTTCTCTGTGTTCAGACAACATTAGGGGCCCAGGGCAGCAAACAGTTCTGTAGCAGCCAATCAGGGACAGGTCTGAGAGTCCCCAGGACCTGAGGCCAGTCCTCAGCTGTCCTTCTGCACAGCACAGCCAATCAGAGAATAGCTCTCCTGTCCACTGCCCCTTGTCCATGTCCTTCTCTCTTTGCTTCCTTCCCCTGTCTTGAACTCATGTCCCTTCCCTGCTCTCCCTGCTCTGCACTCACCAGGCCTCCCTTTTGTCTCCCTGGAACCTGGCTCCCTGGCTTCCCTGTGAGTGCAGCTGCTGCTCCCTGAAGATTCAGTCTCAGGGTTCGAATCCCAGTCAGATCTGCTGCCTCCCAGACTGCTGCTCTGCACCTCTCAGTTGCTCTTCTTATCCACTGCAGGGCTGAGCCCTTCTGAAAACCAGGGCCTGCATGTTCAAGTCTGTATTCCTGGGCTTTCCATTATAGTCCACTATCTGTTCATCTCTGCTCCTGTCTTATAGTTTACTTATCATTGATTTAAGTCTGTTCTGAATCCAGTCCACACTTTGCTTTTATTTTATGTGTATCCAAGCTCTTGTGGAAGCCAGGCTGACATTCACCTTTCTATGCAGCTTTAGACTAGCCTGAACTCTTAATTCCCCCCATGCACTTCCCAATGCTGGAATTAGGGTGTGCCCTACTGTGTTCACATGTTTGTTTCTTAGAATCCTTAACTTTAGAAGTTGGAGCTGGGTGGTGGTGGCGCACGCCTTTAATCCCAGCACTGGGGAGGCAGGAGCAGAGGCAGGTGGATCTCTGGGAGTTCAAGGCCAGCCTGGTCTACAAGAGCTAGTTCCAGTACCGGAACCAAAAACTACAGAGAAACTCTGTCTTGAAAAACCAAAATAAAATAAAATAAAATAAAAATAAAAACAGTTGGGATTTGAATAAGCACTTATTGACTTTTTCAACTGTTTTGCATTGTAAGGAGTTATTGTGTAAAATTTTCCATTATGCAAATATTCTTACATATTTCAGTATTTTACTGCTTTTATAAATTTATTTTGTGCAGTATGTATATGATGTGTACATTTGCATGTGTGCACACATGTGCGTGGTAGAGGTATAACCTTGGGTATCATCCTGCAGGAGCTGTGCACTATAGTTTTGGGGACAGGTTTTTCCTTCGCTTGGGGCTCACTGATTGGGCAAGCCTGGCAGCATGGTGAACCTCGTAGATCCTATTGTCCCTTCCTATCTAGCATCTGCCCATGTGGTCAACTTTTTCTGTGAATCCCGGAGATGGAACCCATGTCCTTGGGTTTGTGGGTTAAGCACTTTACCAACTGAGCCATCTTCCAGCTGCTCTGTAATTTCTCTCAGCAGTGTGACGTTTTTAGGGAACAAATCTTTCACCTCTTTTAGTGTAGGTTCTTCCCAGACATGTTCTTTTCACCTGTGGCCCTCTTACACACTGTTGTCTTATTTTCTGTGTTGATACCATATCTGCAACTCATGCAGTTCTCTCTCTTCACAGTCTCATCTCCTGTGAGATGCTGTCCCTGAAGACTGCTCTACCTCAGACCTTGTTTAGCAGCCACAGCTCTTTCCAAATGAGCAGTTAGACCTGGAGCTCCTGTGTCCCCCTTGAATTCCTTAGGAGCAGGCTGTGTTCCTCTAATTTCCAGCTAGGATTCTAAGGAAGTAGGAGCAGATTCAGTTCTGGTTGAGTCCTGCCTTTTTTTTTTCCCCTCGTGTTCTCTGTTGTCTGCCCTGCATATGTTTACCGTTTTGGCTGTTCTTGGCTGTCAATTGGACTGCATTTGGAATGAACTATAATCTAGAAATGGAGGGCTTTCTTGTGATCTGGATCTTGAGGGAGGAAGACAGCGTGCCTTTGATGCAGACAATGAGGGTAGAAGGCACACCTTTCATCTGGGCCACATCGTCTGTTGGAAGCTGGTGTAAGGACAATGGAAGAAGGAAGGATGTTCTTCACCTGCTTGCCCTCACCTCTGTCACACATTCATTTCTGTCTTCGAGATCCCAGTAGAGCAGCTGAGACACACAGCCTTGTGGACGGAGCAGCTACTGGGTTCTTGGTTTTTCCATTCACAACTAGTCATTGTTGGACAACAGTCTATAAGTCATTCCAAAAAATTCCTATATATTTTCAGAAATATATTGAATTATATATTCATATATCCATATATTTATTCCATAAGTTCCACGACTCTACAGACCTGACTAAAACATTTACATTTCTCCATGTCACACAGCAGAAAAAACTCACATGGGAAGATCGGGTGAGTCCCTGTCCTGGACCACTCACCCTTTCTTCCACCAGAGGAAGATCAGCATCACATAGACGGGGGTTATGAGCACAGCCGTGGCCACCACCACCCCGACCGTGGCTCCCAGGTTCACAAATGAAGGATTCCTCGGGCCCTCTGTGTCCTCCAGTCCAGCTGTGGTGACTGCAGTGGTGACAATGGAGGGGCTCTGCATGGTGGTGCTGACTGCTGGGGAGAGATGAGGAGTGAGCAGATCCTCCCTGGATGAGGAGGGATGGAGTGAGTGTCACATCTGTCTCCTCTGTGGGTGGTGGGATGGGGAGCAACTGTTAGAAGTTCACAGAGGGGAACACATGCTGAAGGCTGAGACTCCAGGAGAGCAAGCTCAGTGCACACCCTCCACTGTCCTGGCTGTGTGTCCTCAGATCTTCATCTTGTCACAGATAACTAAGCCATAGAGACACAGCTGTTTTGTTATAAACGTAGGAAACACACGGTTAGCTCAGTTTATAGATTGTTTGCTCCCAGAATTTAGAACCTGAGATTGATCCCTAGTATCCATGTAATGAGCTGGGCGAAGTGGGCACAGCCTTTAATCTTAGCCCAAGGGGCCAAGGCAGGCAGATCTCTGAGTTAAAGCCAGGCTATCTAATGTAGAGCTCCAGATCAAACAGAGCTGATCGAGTTGTAATCCCTGTAATGTCCAGGCAGAGACAGGTGTGTCCCTGGAGCTCACTGGTCTCACAAGCTAGCCTACTTGACAAACTTGAAACCAGTGAGAGACCCTGTCTCAAAAAATAGGGTAGATGGCACCTGAAGTTGTCCTCTAACCTCCACATGCACTGAACAAGTGTGAACACACACACACAACTGAATTTCCAGAACCACAATATCACACACACAGAATACATAAACCGTATCACAGAACATATATAATTTTATCCAGAAGAGTACAGCACAGCACAGGGCAGAGGACACTCATTTGCTCTACAAGCATCACTATGGTTAATTTCCACAACATTTACCCATTTGGAAATTCTATACTAGCAGCTCTCAACTTGTGGGTCCATAACCCCACAAGGATACCTTATCGGATACCCTGCTTATCATATAATTACACTATAATCCATAAGAGTAGCAAAATTACAGTCATGAAGTAACAACAAAATAATTTTATGGTTGGAGTCACCACAGCGTGAGGGACTGTATTAAAGGTTCTCTGCATTAGGAAGGTTGAGAACCCAGCTCTAGAGCCATGAGAGAGTTCCTTTCTCTACCCTGAGTCCTGGCAGCTGTGGTTAGACATTACATCAGGTCAACATGACAGCCATAGAGACTGCACAGAGAACTGGGCTGCAGGCATCCTCTCATGGCTTGGCTTTAATCCAGTCAACAGCCACTGCTGGATGTTGTGGCACATGGCTCTAGTCTCAGCGCTCAGGAGGCAGAGGCAGGCAGATTTCTGTGAGCTCAAGGTCAGCCTGGTCTACATAGTGAATTTTGGGACAGCCAGGGCTCAAGTATGAGTACTGGTGTTGTGAAAATCCTGAATAAATAAATACATAAATAAACAGCCCTGGAGCAAGGCTGTGATCAACAACCGAGCAGCTAGACTCCCTCAGCTCCAGAGGGGCCGTGTATAGAGTTCCACCGTGGCAAGGCTGGGCCTTGGGGCTCAGTGTGCATGGGCCTGCAGTCACTTCTGCTTCTGAGGAGAGGCCCGGATCAGAAGACAGATTTACCGCGTCCGTGATATTGGAGACATTAGTTTAAAAATCCTTGGTGCTTTTCAGGGAGATCTTAGGGCAATGAAGGAGAAAGGGGAGCTGGGAGATGGAGAGGAGACGTGGAGTGGGTAGGGAGAGGTGAGGGATGTGTCCTGGGGATTTAGTAAGGGAAATGGGGAACTGTGGTGACATCTAGCAGTTCATAGTCAGACCAGAGGACACCAAGAACATCCAATGGGCACCCACTGCTCATTCTGGCCTTAGGTTAGAGCTATATGGAGATGCTCTATACGGAAACTAACTGGAGTCCTGACACAGGACCAAGTGATTCAGCTACATCCTGGAGAAGTCAATCCACCTCGAGGTCAGGGGAGGGGGAAGTGGGCAGGACCACAGTGTTAGTTTGGGTCAGAAAGGAGGTGAACTACGGGGTAGGACACAAGCTGAAGCCAAGAGAGGGGAGGGGTTCCCTCTGAGCAGAGAATGACAGACACGGTCAAAAAGACAGCCAAGGCTTGGACACAATTACAGTGGAAAGATCCTGTTGGCAGAGGCCTGGGCAGAGTCAAGGGAAAGGGATATAAAACCAGTCTCAGAGCTGTGGAACCTGAGGGGACACCTAAGGGACAAGGAAGCCAGAGGCATCAAAGCCATAGCCAGGGTGGCTCACCAAAGATGATGGTGAGTCGAGTCCCATGAATTGACTGCCACTTCTCTATGCCATCTTTTGTGTTCAGACAAACTTGGCAGAAGTACACTGTCTGGTCCTTCTTCTTCAAGTCCAGGATTCTGAGGACTCCGGATATCTGAGGCTGTGTCCAGTTCAGGATGAGCCGGTCCTTGAAATGCTCATGTATGAAACCCGAGGAAGAGTCGTAGATCAGTTCCCCATAGAAGTCCTGCCATCTCCAGAGAATCCACATCTGTGGATCCTTTGCCAACTCCCAGGGGAAGGAGAAGGAGAAGGGGATCTCAATGGACTCACCCTGGACACCAGAGAGGCGTGCTGGTTGGTTGACACCATAGTAATTTAATCTGTTGAATCCTGCTGAGTTCCCTGGGAAGGATGGGGAAGAATCTGAAACCACTGCAGGGGATGGAAAGGACACTCCAGAGCTTCCTGAGTCTTAATCCATAGGCAGGAGGAGGACTCAGGGAAGGAGTTTTCTCATGTCCCACTGTTCAGTAGGGGACAGGATAGACAGGAAGAGTTGAGCTGAACCCACTCTGAAGATGAGCTCTCTCTTGTGGCTCAGAGGACAGGCTGGTTCCTCTAGCAGTCACCTGTCCACACGACAGCCCACTCTTCCCAGCCCCACTCACCCCACCTGTGGTTAGATCCCCACTAGTGAGGTTCCCACCACTCACCAACTTGCAGGCAGGCTGCTGGGAGCAGCAGAAGCAGGATCCATGCCATGTCCGGGATCCCTCCAGGAAGTGAGACCAGCAGAGCCATCAGACAGTCTAGGAAGGCTGGTGGTGGAACCCTGGGTGCGCAGGAGTCAGGAGAGAATCAGGGTAAAGTGACCCACTTTCCCTGGGTCTTCTCATGTGGAGGACTGAGTGGGGGCAGGACCTCCCCATCTCCACCTCCTTGTGGCCAGCAACTTCCTTTATCATGCTGGCTTCCTCTTTCCAATGTTTCAGAAGTTCTGCCCTTGTGGTCACTGAGAAGATGACTGTGTTCTTGAACCCAGTCCCCATTTTTGGCTGGAACATACTTCTGCATGCGGGCTCTCCTCTCTTCCACCTTGACCTCCTGTCTCATGCAGTCTTTCCCATTCCCTATGCAGCCTGCAATCACTGTTTCCTCAGATCCTGATTTCCTCCACTCCTGCCCTCCCCTCAGTCTGTTTCTCACTATGTCTCCCCTCATGCTGGTTGTCTTTGTGTTTATCTCTCTTTCTCTAATAATCGCAGTTAAGGGATTGATCATTTTCTGCTCACTAGAAACTATGAGGAAGGAGGTGATGAAGAAACACATTCAGTCCCTAGTCCTAGCTTGGTATCCCCACCATCGTCTGCTCTTTGCACTCTTGCTGCCTGTCAGGGACTCCTCACAGTGGCCCTGGAAAACTAAGGCCCAGTGGACACTCTCGCCCTGGCTGCTCGCTGCCGCTGAGTCTGGAATATTCCTGTGCTTCTGGGTATGCTATAGACTTGTCTGCCTCACCCCGACACTGACTCCAGAGCTATTTCAGGTTCTGAAGGAAACTTTTTGCTCCTGCCACCCTTAACACACACTTAGAGGAGGAAACTAGGGTCAGAGAGGCCCTGGCACATGTCACATGTTTGGCACACGGCAGGCGACTGGACGTCAGTCCCACTGAGTCCTCGTAGTCTCACTCTCCACACTGACTTCCAGCTGCCTGCTCGGTGCAGCCTCTGAACTCCCCTCAAGGCCATGGATCTTCAGCTGGGCTCCCAGGAGGCTGTTCCCACAGAGCACTTGAGTGACTCCCTCTAGCTGTGGCTGTTCTAGAACCTTCTCTGGATGAAGTGAACAAAGAAGGCTCAGAGCAGTAGTGTGTCACTCACGTCATATTGCCCAGGACATCTTGGAGAGTGGACACAACTGGTCTGTGATCAGAATGGAGTCATGAGAGGTAGGGGGAGCAGCTGTGGTGGCCACAGGGATGGTTCTGAGTAGGGTCATCCCACCCTTCCCATGACAAGGCCCATCAGTTTCCTGAAAGGCAGGAAGATGTAATTGTACAAGAGGAAGTGGCATCATTCTCCTGGAGTGACATGTTTAGAGGTGACTTCTCATTTCTTTAGATTCCTGGCATTGACTGCCTTCCCCATGCTCCCCTCAGGTGACTGTGCAGCTGCCTCTGTCATGTCTGCTTTCTCTGCCTTCCTCACAGTCCCCATGGTCTTCTGATCCCGTAACTTGAGCTGTTATTGTCATGGACCTCATTCTCATGGCCTCACTGCCAGCTGCACATGGATGCACTTCTGTATTTGTGCACCCTGCCCTTGGAGATGCAGAGGCTCTGCACCTTTGAGTTGGCCGCAGTCAGGACAACAGTCAGGGAAGGGGACGTGGCCCTGTTGCACCTGTCAGCAAGCCTTCCACACCCCTTTGTTGTTTGGCATCGTAAGTAGCCCAGGCTGAGCCTTAAACTGGTTACATAGTCAACAATGACCTTGAACACCTACAGATCCTCCTCCTCCTCGCTGCCTCCCAAGTGCTGGGGTGACAGATGTGTCCAATTGTTCCCCTTTGTCTCCTGCTGGAGATAGAACCTAGGATTCTGTGCATGCCAGACAGGTAAGCACTCCACCAGATGAGCTACATCTGTATCCTCAACAAGGCTGAGAAGAAGCCCTCCTGGTCATGAGTGCTCACCTCCAGGCTTCATCTGGTCTTGCCTTTTAGTCTGGGGTCTGTGAGTAAAAGTTCACAGATTTCTAAATCACCAAGAGGGACTAGGCCTGGTGAGGCTTTCACATGTTAGGTGCGGTCACCAGCGTTTTTACACAAAAGGCTCTGGAGGGGTTTTCAGGATCCCAGCTGTCTCTTATGCTGCCACCTGCTGGCCACTAAATCCCAAGCCATGGGCTCTGTTTTAGTTTCAAGTCCTGGACACAGCTGGATCCCCATAGGGACCCTGCTGTGGGATGGTTTCTGTCCAGGATGATGTAATCAGTCTCCTGCAGTGCCAACCTTGTTTCCCCAATAGCAGTGACTGGGCCCTGCTGTCATGATGCTTTCACAGGGGAGGGGCACTTTCTGTGGAAGAACAGCCTGTGGCTGCAGTGTGCACACATGGGGCTTTTACATACATGTGACTGTGGGACTGTCAGGTTACAGTGTTAGAACCTGGCTGCTGCTCAGGCTGCAGCATGGGTATACACAGCCTCCACAGAACAAATAAGTAAGAGTAATTTTAAATATTTAACTTCAAGGTTGCCTAGGTATGATGGTTCATGCCTTTAATTCTAGTACTTTTGGTGTCAAAAGAAACAGCAAATGGATCTGTATTAGTTTGAGGCTGGATTGATCTCTCTATATATGTATGTATATATGTATATGTATGCAATTATACACACACACACTCTCACACACACTCACACACATTTCCAGGCTAGCAAGGACTATATAATGCAACCTTGTGTCACAAAACAAAAGCAAGCAAACAAACAAAAACAAAATAACGAAAATGTAAAACAAAAACAAAAGCAAAAAAAATCCCAAGGTGCCTGGTGTCCTGAGGAGTAATGCATGAGGTTGTCCTCTGGCCTTCACATACATGAGCCCACATTATTTGCACACTCATGCACCTGCACACAGACACAGTCATCCAAGGCACCTTTCACAGCTGATGTGCCCCACGTGTTTACCCAGTCCTCCTCCTGGGTAAACACGGCCTTCCAGCATGGGACCCAAGCAAGCCATGGTCTGTCACCTGAGGAGGGGCATGGAGTGGCCAGGGCCTGTGGCTGAGATGTCAGTGTCCAGGGAGAATGGAGAGAGGAACAGGGTTCTCATGCAGTGGTTCTCAGTGTGGACCATGGTCCCTGCCTCTCTCCCTGTTCCTGCTCCTTGATACAATCTCTCACTCTGACACATAAGAGATCTCACAGGTGGGTGTCAAGAGAAAAACAGATGACTTTCTGGGAATAACACATATGTTGAAAATTGTTTTTACTTCCATAGCCAAAAACCATCACAGTGGGTCTTCGGGACCAGAGACAGAGAAGATGCCCTGAGTTCAGAGGAGAGGAAATCTGAGCCCACGTGGCAGCAGTGGGGTTCTCTTTTGTACCCTTCTAAGAACAGGGTATTTTCACTGCATAGGCCTGCAGCCATGCACTCTGATTCCCAGGCAGGAGGCAGGGAAGAGGCAGGATGTGTGGCCAGCAACCTCCCTACTTTGAAGTAACCTCACCTCACAGGTGAGAGGCCTGGCACCTGGAGTCTGTTAGCTGGGAATTCATAGGCAGTGTCAGGTGCCCGTCTATATGCGTCGGTAAGAGGGAGAGGACAAGTTTCCTTGGTCTGTTTTCTTTCATTTTTTGAGTCCCCATGAATCAACCCCAGGTTCCTGGGCCAGGTGGCAGGCTTCCTTTTTTTACTGAGCTATCTCTCTGCTCCCCACTTTTCTTTTGTTCCTTATTATGTAATTTTTTACTCTATCAGTTAAAATAATTTGAAAAATGAAATGACCACAATTAATCAACTTTAGGCAATCACATTGTTTTTATGGCACAGTCTCTGGCTGTTCTGGAACTCACCAATTAGACCAGACAAGCTGGACAGTGAGTCCCATGACTCTGCCTGTCTTTTGCTTGTCCAGGACTGGGATTACAAATCCATGTGATCTGCTGGTTCATGATGTAGGCTCTAGAGGACAAACACAGGCTTTCATTCCACAGTGGCCAGTGCTTTACTGACTGAATCATCTCTCAAGCTCTATTGTATGTGTCTTATAAGTTCCCCAAACAGCCTGTCTTCGTCAAAGCTCCATTGCTGTAAACAGACATCATGACCACGGGGAATCTTAAAAGGAAAGCATTTAATTGGGGTTGGCTTACAGTTTCAAAGTATGGTCCATTATCATCATAACAGGAAGCATGGTGGCATGCAGGCAGACTTAAGAAGGGGCTAAGAATTATATATCAGGATCTGCAGGCAGCAGGGGGAGAGACAATGGGGGCTGGCTTGAGCTTTTGAAATACCAGATCCCACCCCCAGTTGCCTTCTCCTTCCACCAAGGCTCCACCTTCTCACGTGCAGCTCTCTAGTGGCCAAGCATACAAATCCTTGAGCCTATAGGTCTTGAGCCTATAGGTCTTGAGCCTATAGGTCTTGAGCCTATAGGTCTTGAGCCTATAGGTCT
>JABTXL010016669.1:0-11600 GCA_025134845.1 Neodon shergylaensis | reverse complement strand
CTTGAGCCTATAGGTCTTGAGCCTATAGGTCTTGAGCCTATAGGTCTGAATATAGCCTGTAGCCTGTATTCAGACCACTACACCGGTGCTCACCTGCTCCCTGGGATGACAGCCACTCACCTGGCTGGGTTTGGACTTTAGTCTGCTGGCCTATAGGAGAAGAACCAGTGTCAGTGTGGCAGCCATGCTGATCCTCTGTCTGCCTCTCAGCTGTTCTCTGTGTTCAGACAACATTAGGGGACCAGGGCAGCAAACAGCTCTGTAGCAGGCATTCAGGGACAGGTCTCAGAGTCCCCAGGACCTGAGGCCAGTCCTCAGCTGTCCTTCTGCACAGCACAGCCAATCAGAGGACAGCTCTCCTGTCCACTGCCTCTTGTCCATGTCCTTCTCTTTTTGCTTCCTTCCCCTGTCTTGAACTCATGTCCCTTCCCTGCTCTCCCTGCTCTGCACTCACCAGGCCTCCCTTTTGTCTCCCTGGAACCTGGCTCCCTGGCTTCCCTGTGAGTGCAGCTGCTGCACCCTGAAGATTCAGTCTCGGGGTTCGAATCCCAGTCAGATCTGCTGCCTCTCAGACTGCTGCTCTGCACCTCTCAGCTGCTCTTCTTATCCATTGCAGGGCTGAGCCCTTCTGAAACCAGGGCCTGCATGTTCAAGTCTGTGTTCCTGGGCTTTCCATTACACTCCACTATCTGCTCATCTCTGCTACTGTCCTGTAGTCTACTTATTATGCATTTAAGTCTGTTCTGAATCCAGTCCACACTTTGCTTTTGTTTATGTATGTCCAAGGTCTTGTGGAAGCCAAATTGACCTTCAACTTTCTATGAAGCTTCAGATGTCTGTATGTACTTAGAGCCACACAAAACAGAGCTGAGTGAGCTGTAATCCTACTACTGAGCAAGTGGAGACAGGTGTGTCCCTGGGACTCACTGGTCATATACCTGCTTGCCTACTTGCCAGTCTCAAAGCCAGTGAGAGACCCTGTCTCAAAAAGTAAGGTGGATGTCACCCGAAGTTGTCCTCTAGCCTCCACAGACACATGAACAAATGTGCACATCCATGCCTTCACACACACAGACCTGCGTTAATACACCCACATGTTTACACTCACTGAACACATTCAAATGTTCCACAGAAAATATGTCATTTTAGCCATAAGTGTACAGCTCAGTGCAGGCCAGAGAACACTCATTTGCTCTACAAGCATCACAGTGTTTAATTTCCACAACATTTACCTATTTGGATACCCTAAAGCAGCCGTTCTCAACTTGTGGGTCCCTAACCCCAAAATAGTCTTATATCAGGTATCCTTCGTATCATATATGTACAGTACAATTCATAAGAGTATCAAAATTAAAGTTATGAAGTAGGAACAAGATAATTATATGGCTGAGGTCACCACAGCATGAGGGACTGTAGTAAAGGGTCGCTGCATGTGGAAGGTTGAGAACCCCTGCTCTAGAGCGATGAAACAGCTCCCCTCCCTTCCCTGAGCCCTGACAGCTGCTGTTAGACATTGTGTCGGGTCAGCACGGCAGCCGTAGAGACTGCACAAGAGCTTAGCTATGGGCATCCTCTCACAGGGTGACCTTAATACAGTGAAGAGCCACAGCTGGGCATGGTAGCCTATGACTGTAATCTCAGCACTTGGGATACAGAGGCAGGCAGATTTCTGTGGGTCAAGTCCAGCCTAGTCTACATTGTGAGTTTTAGGACAGCCAGGGCTAAATGTTGAGTCCCTGTGTTGTAAAAATCAAATATAAATAAACAAATGAGTAGCTACAGAGCAAGGTTGTGATCAACAACCAAGCACGTAGACTCCCTCAGCTCCAGTAGGGCCGTCTGTAGGACCACACTGTGACTGGGCTGGATCTCCATCCTCCCAGTGTTTGGGGACTACAGTTACTTCTGCCTCAGAGGAGCTGCTGGGTCTAAAGAGAAAGCAACAACCTCATGAAATTGGAGACCTTATTTTGACAATTCTGGAGGCTTATGTCAGAAAAGAGAGGGCAGGAAAGGGGAGAAGGAAGTTGGAAAATTGAGAGGAGACATGGAGTGGGTAGGGAGAGGTGAGGGATAGGTGCTGGGAGCTAGGAAGAGTATTGGGGGACTGTGGTGACAGATGGCAGTTTAGAATAGGATTTTAGGGTATGAAAAACATCCATCCAATGGGCAACTATTGTATGTTCTGGGCTTAGGTTGGAGCTGTGCAGAGATGCTCTATACAGGGACTAACTGGAGCCCTGACACAGGACCAAGTGAGTCAGCTACATCTTGGAGAAGTCAGTCCACCTCGAGGTCAGGGGAAGGGGGAAGTGGGCAGGACCACAGTGTCAGATTTGGAACAAAAAATGATGAACTAGAGTGGAGGGCCCCTGATGAAGCCTACATTGGGATGGAATTCCCCCAGAGCAGAGAATGACGGATGAGATCAGAGGAGACAGCAAAGGCTTGTCACAATTACAGGGAAAGATTTTGTTGTCAGAGGCCTGGGTAGAGCCAAGGAAGAGGAATATGAAAGAAGCTCAGAGTTGCAGAGCCTGAAGTGACATCTAGGGGACAATGAATACAGAGGCATCAAAGCCAGAGCCAAGGTGGCTCACCACAGGTGATGGTGAGTTGAGTCCCCTCAATTGACTGCCAGATCATCATGCCTTCTGTTGTGTTCAGATGAATGCAGCAGAAGTTCACTGTCTGGTCCTTCTCCTTCAAGTCCAGTCTCCAGATGTTTGAGGCTGTGTCCAGTTCAGAATGAGCCGGCCCTTGAAATGCTCATGTATGAAACCCAAGGAAGAGTCGTAGATAAATTCCCCATGGAAGTTCTTCCATCTCCAGAGAATCCACATCTGTGGATCCTTTGCCAACTCCCAGGGGAAGTAGAAGAAGAAGGGGATCTCGATGGAGCCTCCCTGGACACCAGAGCAGTATGCCAGTTGAATGATCCCAAATGGTCTTTCTTTGTTGGATCCTGAAGAGTTCCCTGGGAAGAATGGCGGAGAATCTGGAGCCTCTGCAGGGGATGGAAAAGAGAATCAAGAATTTCTGATCCTTCACACCCTGTGTATGGAACACAGGGAAGGACTGTCCTATGGCTGGTGGGACAGGAAAAACATGGAAAGATTGGGTTGGACCCACCTTGAGGGATGAGCTCTCTTTTGGAAAACAGAGAACAGGCTGGGTCCTAGAGCAGTCACCTGTGCACGTGACAGCCTGCTCTTTCCAGCCCCAGTGGTCTGTCCTGTGGTTAAGGCAGAGTCCCTGCTACCAAGGTCCACAGACTCACCAGCTTGCAGGCATGCTGCTGGCTGCAGCAGAAGCAGGATTCAAGTCATGTCCTGATTTGCTCCAGGGAATGAGACCAGCAGAGCCATCAGGCAGGAGAAGGGGCTCTGTAGATGTATCCTGGGGTGCTGAGGAGTCAAGAGAGAATCTGTATAAAATGACCCTCATCCACTTTGTCTTCACCTTTGGGGGTCTGTATGGGGGAAGGACCTCCCCACCTCTACATCCTTGTGACCAGCAACTTCTTTATCATTCTGGTTTCTTCTTTCTCATGTTGTAGAAGATCCTCTCTGTGGTAACTGACAAGATGACTGTGCCCTTGTGTTCTGTCCCCATTTTTGATTAAAAGATATGGCCTTGACCTCACCACGCAGGGCTCTCTTCTCTTCCACATAGGCTCCTGTCTACCCAGCCCTTCATATACACCATGCTGTTCCCTCTCCCCCTTCTTTATCTCTGCCTCCCCTCCCCACTCTCTCATTCCTTCTCCTATCTTGCTGGTTCTCTGTGTGTGTGAGCCTCTCTCTCATCCCAAGGAAGAGGCTGCCTGGACCAGCACATGTTCTTTCAGGGAAAGAAATACTGACCATGTCTCTGATCAGCTAAGAGATGCTGATGATGGAGATGCTGGAGTGGATGCTGCCTCAGCCCACAGCTCTAGAACTGGGACCCTTCATCTGCTCTTTTCCCCCTTCAAGTTCTTCATCCAACCTTCATATTTCCCAGACATAACCACGGCCTGGTGGATGTCTCTGCCCTGGCCTTCTCTCTGTTGTCCAGTCCACAGTGTCCACAGGCTGACAGTCTCTCTTACCTAGACATGGGTTCTAAAACTTATCCTGTGTCTGCAAGAGCCTTTCTGCCCTCCCACCCACAGAGGAAGCCTTGGCTCAGGTCAGAGGGGACTCCAGTCTCTCTAAGTCCATGTAGGCTTCCGGTCAGCAGGGAGACATCAGTCTGGTTGCAAGACATCACTCAGCCTTACTGAAGTGGCCAGGGACAGGTGACACCTCTCTGAAGCTCTAGAGATGACTCCTTCTAGCTGTGGCCCTTCCAGTAAGTGGATAAAGAAGGCTCAGAGTAACTATGACATATTGTCTGGGACATCCTTGACAGTGGACACACTTAGACTGTGACCTGAAAGCTGGGGGCAGAGGCTGTAGTGGCCTCAGCAGAGGTTAAGCAGGAGGGTCATCCTACCCTTACCCATGACAAGATGTCATAAGCTACTTGAATGGTAGGAAGACTTGATTTTACAAGAGGAAGTGGCTTCATTCTTCTGGAGTGACATGGGCATTGGTGACTTCCCATTCCATTAGATCTCCTGGCATTGATTTACCTCTCCATGCTCCCTCAGGTGGCTATGCGGCCGCCCTCTGTCATGTCTGCTTTCTCTGCCTTCCTTACAATCCCCATGGTCCTCTGATCCCATGACCTGAACCAGGCACAAACTCTCATGGCCTCATTCACAGCTGCACATGGACTCACTTCTTTTTTTATTTTAATTCTTTTATTCATTCTACATACCAACCACAGTTTTCACTCCCTCCTCTCCTCCCACTCCATCCCTATCTACTCCTGGAAAGGGCAAGGCTTCCCAGAGAGAGTCAGCTAAGCATGGCCCATCAAGTTTAGGTAGGAACAAGACCCTTTCTCCTTCATCCAGGCTGAGCAAGGCATTCCACCATTGAGAATGGGCTCCAAAATACCAGATCCTGCTCCTATTGTCAGGGATTCCACAAACAGACCAAGCCACACAACTGTCACCCACATGCAGAAGGTCTAATTCAGTCCCCTGCAGGCTCCTCAGCAGTGGGTCCCTGGTCCATGACTTCTCATGGGCTTTCCTCAGCTGTCTCTGTGGTTTTTCCCATTATGATCTTGACCCCCCTCTTGCTCATAAGATTCTTCCTCCCTCTCTTTGACTGGACTCCCAGTGCCGTGCCCAGTGTTTGGCTGTGGATGTCTGCATCTGCTTCCAGCAGTTACTGAATGTAGGTTCTACAATGACTATTAGGGTAGTCATCTAATCAATCTGATTACAGGAGAAGGCCAGTTCAGGCACCCTCTCCACTGTTGCTAAGAATCTTAGCTGTGGTCATCCTTGTGGATTTTTGGGAATTTCCCTAGCACCAGGTTTCTCCCTAACCCCATAATGACTTCCTCTTTCAAGATATATTTTCATTGCTCCCCCATCTTTTTCCCCAAAGTGCCCACCATGGTCCTTCATGCCATCATGCCCCATACCCTCCTTCTTTCTCCTCTGCTCCCAGTTTACCCAGGAGATCTCATCTACTTCCCCTTCATAGGGCGTTCCTTGTGTCTCTCTTAGGGTCCGTCTTGTTACCTAGTTTCTCTATGGTTTGGATTGTAGCCTGGCTATCCTTTGCTTTTCATCTAATATCCACTTATGAGTGAACACATACCATGTTGTCTCTCCGAGTTTTGTTTACCTCACTCAGGATGATTTTTTTCCTAGTTTTATTCATTTACCTCTCAATTTGATGATGTCATTTTTTTTACAGCATTGTAATGCTCCATTGTGTAGAAGAACTATATTTTCTCTATCCATTCTTCAGTTGAGAAGCATCTAAGTTGTTTCCAGGTTGTGGCTATTATCAATAATGCTACTATGAACATAGCTGAGCAAGTGTCCTTGTGGTATGATTGAGCAGCCTTTGGTTTTATGCCCAAGAGCAGTATAGCTGGGTCTTGAGGTAGATTGATTCCCAATATTCTGAGAAAACACCATGGTGTTTTCTAAAGTGACTGGACATGTTTGCACTCCCAACAGCAGTTGTGGAATATTCCCCTTACTCCACATCCCCTCTAACATAAGCTTTCATTAGTTTTTTTTTGTCTTAGTCATTCTGTCAGGTGTAAGATGGTATCTCAGAGTCATTCTGATTTGCATTTCCCTAATGACTAAGAATGTTAAACAATTCCTTCAGTGTGTTTCAGCATTTGAGATTCTTCTGTTGTGAATTATCTCTTTGGATCTGTACCCCATTTTTATTTTTAATTGTTTTTATTAAGCTATATATTTTTCTCTGCTTCCCTGCCTTCCTCTCTCCTCCCCTTCTACCCTCTCCCATGGTCCCCATGCTCCCAATTTACTCATGAAAACTTGTCTTTTTCTACTTCCCATGTAGATTACATTCATGTATTTCTCTTAGGGTCCTCTTTGTTATCTATGTTCTCTTGGATTCTGAATTGTAGGCTGGTTTTCTTTTGCTTTTTGTCTAAAAGTCACTTATGAGTGACTAAATATGACATTTGGCTTTCTGGATCTGGGTTATCTCACTCAGTATAAATGTTTTCTAGATCCATTCATTTGCCCGAAAAATTTCAAGATGTCATTATTTTTTGTTCTGCTGTGTAGTACTCTATTGTGTAAATGTACCACCTTTTCCTTACCCATTCTTCAGTTGAGGGGCATCTAGGTTGTTTCCAGGTTCTGGCTATGACAAACAATGCTGTTATGAACATAGTTGAGCACATGTCCTTGTGGTATGATTGAGCATCCTTTGGGTGTATACCCAAAAGTGGTATTGCTAGGTCTTGAGGAAGGTTGTTTCCTAATTTTCTGAGAAATCACCATACTGACATGCAAAGGGGCTGTACCAGCTTGCATTCCCACCAGCAATGCAGGAGAGTTCCCTTTACCCAACAGCCTTTCCAGCATAAGTTGTCATAAGTACTTTTGATCTTGGCCATTCTTACAGGAGTAAGATGGAATCTCGGAATTGTTTGTACACAATTTTAAAATTGGATTATTTGGTATTTTGATGACTAGTTTCTTCAGTTCCTTATATATTTTGGAGATCAGCCCTCTGTCAGATATGGGTTAATGAAGATCTTTTCCTATTCTGTAGGCTGCTGTTTTGTTTTATTGACCATGCCCTTTGCTTTACAGAAGCTTTTCAGTTTCAGGAGGTTTCACTTATTGATTGTTGCTCTCAGTGTCTGTGGTACTGGCATTATATTTAGAAAGTGGCCTCCTGTGCCCATGCATTCAAGGCTACTTCCCACTTCCTCTTCTATTAGATTTAGTGAAACTGGGTTTATGTCAGGTCTTGATCTACTTGGACTTGAGTTTTGTCCATGACCATAGATATGCATCTAATTGAATTCTTCTACATGTCAACACACAGTTCTGCCAGCACCATTTGTTGAAGATGCAATCTTTTCCCCATTGTTTTATTTTGGCTTATTTGTCCAACATCAGGGGTTCATTTATGTCAGGGTCATCAATTCAATTCCATTGGCCCACAGGAAACACTTTTTTATCCATTCATCCTGCCCTTGAAGACGAAGAGGCACAGCATCTTTGGGATGAGTTGACTCCAGATGGTTAGTAAGGAGAGTGGACAGGCCCTACTGTACCTGTCTGAAAGCTGCTCCCTTTATTGAATGGGGTTTCCTTTAGCCCAGGCTGGGCCTTGAACTTGTTATATAACTCTTACAGATCCTCCTCTCTGCTCTCCCATGTGCAGGGTGACAGGTGTGCCCATATCGTGCCCGGTTTTTTTCCTGCTGGAGATAGAACCTAGGGTTCTGTGCATGCCAGGCACGTAATCACTCCACCAGATGGATCTTGTCTTTAGCCTCAGTGGGGTCTGAGAGGGGCCCTCATGGTCATGATACTCATCTCCAGACTTCATATGCCCTTGCCCTACTGTATGGGGTCTGTGGGAAAGGTCACCCGATTGCTAAGTCACCCAAGGAGGAACTGATTTCACTAGACCTGACACAGACAACTGTTGAAGCACAGGGATTTTCACTCATTGACTCTGTTGGGATCCACAGGGTCCCAGCTGCTTCATGTGCTCGGACTCACTGCTGCCACCTGCTGGGTCCTAAAACCAAATCATGGGCTCTGTTCTAGTTTCAATTCCTAGACAGATGAATCCTCATAAGGACACTGCTGTAAGATGAGATTTCTGTCCAGGATGCTGTAATCAGTCTTCTGCAACGCCATTCCTATTTCACCCAAAGGTGTGTACGAGTCAGGATTCTAAAGAATCACAGAATTTATGGAATGAATCTCTCTCTTTCTCTTTGTCTCTCTTATCTCTGTCTCTGTCTCTCCCTTCACTCACTCACTCACTCACTCACTCAAACACACACACACAAACAAATTGAACAAACAAAACAACAACAAAAACAAATAAAAATCTAAATTCCAAACAAAGAAACAAAAATCTAAAAAAACCACAAAAGTAGATGGTGCCCTGAGCAGTATTGCCTGAGGTTGATCCCTGACCTCTACATACATGAGCACATACTTAGTTGCACCCACCCACACCTGTACAAGAACATATATATCACTCAAGTCACCTTACACTGTGTTTCTGCACCACATGTATATCCAGTCCTCATCCTCAGTAAGCATGGCCTCCCCAGGGTAGCCTCTGTGACTCTTCAGTATCCAGTTCCTGATAGTGTCCTTAGCATTCAGACTCTGATTTTATACCCAGTTGTGTTTTCCCATGACACTGGTGGCAGAGAACAGGCTCAACCTTCCTGTGTCTGTCAGAATAATCCTATTCCAGAAACTTCCCTTAAATAACACACAGTTCAAGCCCTGTGTGCCCTGACCCAGCAGATAACCTCCTTGATGAAACCATCTGTCCACCCCTCCTGTCAAACACAGACCCTGATGCCTGTGTGGCCAATGCTTTACTGACTGAATCATCTCTCCAGCTCCATTGCATGCGTCTTACAACAAACCTCCCCAGTCACCTGTGTTAGTCAAAGTTCCATTGCTGTAAACAGACACCATGACCATGACAACTCTTATAATGGAAAACGTTTACTTAATTGGTGCTGGCTTACAGGATTAAAGTATAGTCCATTATTATCATGGCAGGAAGCACGTAGCATGCAGGCAGACCTGGTGCTGGAGAAGTAGCTAAGAGTTCTACATCTACATTGACAGGCAATGGAGAGAGAGAGACTGGGCCAGGCTTGAGTTTTTTTTTATTTATTTTTTTTAATGTGTCTAAAACTTTTTTTATTTATTTATTTATAAAAGATTTCTGTCTCTTCCCCGCCACCGCCTCCCATTTCCCTCCCCCTCCCCCAAACAAGTCCCCCTCCCTCATAAGCCCAAAGAGCAATCAGGGTTCCCTGTCCTGTGGGAAGTCCAAGGACCTCCTACCTCCATCCAGGTCTAGTAAGGTGAGCATCAAAACTGCCTAGGCTCCCACAAAGCCAGTACGTGCAGCAGGATCAAAAACCCGTTGCCATTGTTCTTGAGTTCTCAGTAGTCCTCATTGTCCACTATATTCAGCGAGTTCGGTTTTATCCCAGGCTTTTTCATACCCAGGCCAGCTGGTCTTGGTGAGTTCCCAATAGAACATTCCCATTGTCTCAGTGTGTGGGTGCACCCCTCGCGGTCCTGAGTTCTTTGCTCATGCGCTCTCTCCTTCTGCTCCTGATTTGGACCTTGAGATTTCTGTCCGGTGCTCCAATGTGGGTCTCTGTCTCTGTCTCATTTCATCGCCTGCTGAAGGTTAATATTCAGGAGGATGCCTATATGTTTTTCTTTGGGTTCTCTTTCTTATATAGCTTCTCTAGGATCACTAATTATAGGCTCAATGTCCTTTATTTATGGCTAGAAACCCAATATGAGTGAGTACATCCAATGTTCCTCTTTTTGGGTCTGGCTTACCTCACTCAGGATAGTGTTTTCTATTTCCATCCATTTGCCTGCAAAATTCGAGAAGTCCTTGTTTTTTACTGCTGAGTAGTACTCTAATATGTATATATTCCATACTTTCTTCATCCATTCTTCCGTTGATGGGCATCTAGGTTGTTTCCAGGTTCTGGCTATTACAAACAATGCTGCTATGAACATAGTTGAGCATATATTTTTGTTGAATGCTAGGGCATCTCTTGGGTATATTCCCAATAGTGGTATTGCTGGGTCGAGGGGTAGGTTGATCCCAAGTTTCCTGAGAAACCGCCACACTGCTTTCCAAAGTGGTTACACAAGTTTGCATTCTCACCAGCAATGGATGAGTGTACCCCTTTCTCCACAACCTCTCCAGCAAAGGCTATCGATGGTGTTTTTTATTTTAGCCATTCTGACAGGTATAAGATGGTATCTTAAAGCTGTCTTGCTCTTGGATTGGGAGGATCAACATAGTAAAAATGGCAATTCTACCAAAAGCAATCTATAGATTCAATGCAATCCCCATCAAAATCCCATCAAAATTCTTCACAGATCTGGAGAAGACAATAATCAACTTTATATGGAAAAACAAAAAACCCAGGATAGCCAAAACAATCTTATACAATAAAGGATCATCAGGAGGCATTACCATCCCTGACTTCAAACTCTATTACAGAGCCACAGTATTGAAAACAGCTTCGTATTGGCATAAAAACAGAGAAGTCGACCAATGGAATCAAATAGAAGACCCTGACCTTAACCCACAAACCTATGAACACCTGATTTTCGATAAAGGAGCTAAAAGTATACAATGGAAAAAAGAGAGCATCTTCAACAAATTATGCTGGCAAAACTGGATGTCAATCTGTAGAAGAATGAAAATAGATCCATATCTATCACCATGCACAAAACTCAAGTCCAAATGGATTAAAGACCTCAATATCAGTCTGAACACACTGAACCTGATAGAAGAGAAAGTGGGAAGTACTCTACAACACATGGGCACAGGAGACCACTTCCTACATATAACCCCAGCAGCACAGACATTAAGGGCCTCATTGAATAAATGGGACCTCCTGAGACTGAGAAGCTTCTGTAAAGCAAAGGACACTGTCACTAAGACAGAAAGGCAACCCACTGACTGGGAGAAGATCTTCACCAACCCCGCAACTGACAAAGGTCTGATCTCCAAAATATATAAAGAACTCAAGAAACTAGACTGTAAAAGGCTAATCAACCCAATTATAAAATGGGGCACTGAGCTGAACAGAGAATTCTCAACAGAAGAAGTTCAAATGGCCAAAATACACTTAAGGTCATGCTCAACTTCCTTAGCGATCAGGGAAATGCAAATCAAGACAACTTTAAGATACCATCAGGCTTGAGTTTTTGAAATATCAAATCCCACTCCCGATGACCTACTTCTGCTCTCACTGCCCTGCCTACTCCAACAAGGCCACACCTACTCCAAAAAGGCCACACATCCTATGAGCCACACCCTGGTGAGAAAGCCTACCAATCCTTGAGCCTGTGGCTCTTATTCAAACCCCTACACAGCCCCTCACAGGGTCCTTGGGAGAACAGGCACTTACATAGCTGGGGTTTCAGCTTTAGTCTGCTGGCCTGTAGGAGAAGAACCAGT
>JABTXL010016666.1:0-12145 GCA_025134845.1 Neodon shergylaensis | reverse complement strand
TCATCCTTTTATTGTTCTAAGGGACCTCATACTTACAACTTCAGAACAAGAGTGTCATGCAACATCTTCAATGCTGAAGGGCTCCTGTAATATAACTTGAGAAGCAAAGGCATGTCTTTCTGTGATGTACCATCCACAAGACACAATCAATCTTTGACCAAACAACACAATATGTTCGCAAACATTTTATTTTTAGAGCAAGAATATTCCATTGGAAAATATACCAGGCTTAATAGAAGACCGGAAGTATATGATAAAAAAAACATTCCCCAAACACAGTTTAAGTGTGTCCCTCAAAATTTGAGAATTTCACTTTAAAAGATCTTCACCAAATCATAGACATAGATATGGAAGTCATTATCAAACTTGAGGAAATACACGGATGGTTTGATGGGAACTTGGGAAATAATTTTACTTATCTCTTGGGTTCCATTTTGTTTGTTGTACTGCACACTTTTGCCTGCCAAGGAATTCCTGCCTGCTTCTTAAGTCACTTCTATTGGAGGACATTCTGGCATGATATTGAGGTTGTCTTTTATGTAGTCATCTAGATGGTGGTAAAAGTACATGACTGGATCTTCCTTTTAGATCATGTAGAAACAGGTCATCATGGTCTGCATCTCATCTGGGACCACCCCAAACAACTCATCCTTAGAGACCAGCATGAGGTGGAGGTTGCCTTCAAGGTAGTCTTCCAGGAGGTGGTAAATGTACAAGACTGGATCTCTCTTGTAGGTAATATAGAACCAGGTCTTCATGATGGGCACCTCCTCTAGGACCATCCCCTTCCAGTCATTCTTAGAGTCATTTGTGCCCATGAATTTATGTTTCACTGCTCTGCCAACTATGGTGTTTGAGAGATGATTGTCTGTTACCCGAGAAAATGGCACGTTACTAGGCAGGAACTAAAGTTTTAAAATCCTTTCATCGCTGTGAAGCTCCAAGCCATAGACACAATCAATCCCATCATATTTCAACAAATAGAGAGAGGGATTTGTTGGCAGTTGATCTAGAATGATGGCTTTCCACTGGGTGACTGGTTCATTGTCTTCCTTCCACCCATGAGAAATTCTGCATCCTACAATATTCTCCATGTTCTCAAAAGGCTTATTCAGGTTTGGCTTCTGGAGAGAAGGCAAATTCCTCTTCTGGAGAGGTTGCATGGATCTCATACTAAGAGGCATCTTTATTATGGTGGTAGACTTACTGAGGTAGGCCACAGCACTCCTGGTTTGCAGTCTCTTGGCTATTGTTCTGTGCTTGGGCTTCATAGCTGCCCACACTCTAGGTTGGAAAAACTCTTCAGTTTAAATCAGACACAAAGTGGTTTCCTCCACCATGAGTGCCTGCAAGGATAAGAAGGGGAGAATGTGAGGTCAAGGTTCTTTTTTGGAAGAACTTTGAGGCAGGTGACAAAGGGAGTTCTGAATAGGTTTGGATACCTAAATGTAATTTTGTCTTAAGAAACTAATAGAAAAATTATCAAACTATTGTCTACAGCTCAGTATATCTGTATCAGAGACACATTGATGCTGCCCAAAGGCAATTGACCTCTGCTGAGAAACCTACTTCCTGACTGACTAAAACAGGTATGCCTATGACCAAATTGAGTAAGAAAAATCTGAACGGATGGCAAAGAATTCAAAGGACAGCCACTTCTCTTCTTCCCCCTCAAGCTATTAGTTAGTTGCCTGATTCAAAACCACCTGCCCAAGGTCATGGCACTCTAGTAATATGGCTATTTGTGTTGGGTCCTACTGATCCAGTCCCAGTCATCATTAGACAAGGAGTACTGTGAGACCAACTGCAATAAGAAAGACTCACTAGTCTGGGCAAGTGCACCATTTTGAAGTAATTAATATCTTCTAAATCATATATGTACAAAGAAGATCTGTGCCATTTTAGTGGACTGATGAATTATATATTGGAGGCAAAGATAAAGTGGGAAGAATAGCTGGCATTCCCCATCCCCACAGCTATCAAATATAAAAGCTAGTAACCACATAAATGGTGGACCAGCAGGAGATTTGAAGGAAAACTTTCTGGACTACAGAGGTCCCAGGTCCTTTCTAAAGATAATTACCAAAAGAAAATGTCTGGCTCTCCATATTCCATCTTCTGGAAATATTCATCTGCCAAATCCTGTTGAACAGTTGTTGAGCTCAGGAGCTGAACTGACCTCCTGAGCCACCGTGAAGATAGTAAACCCACCTTCACAGAAGTCTAGTGCTTCAAGTGGAACAGAGTTGCCACCCCAAACCACAGCTTTGTGACATCACCAAGGCTCTACTTTTGTCATAAAACCCCTCATTGGCTGGTTTCTTCCATATTTACCCACAGAAACATCCAGCATACAGGTCCTAAAGTGCTGCTTATACAGACCCCTGAAGACCTAAAATAAAAAACACAATCTTGCCAATTAAATGAGTCATACTCTTGCCCAAGTAACTCAATCACTTTATCTTTTTTTTTGGAAAAAGTCTTTGGTGTCTGAGTCAACAACTCTCATCAAAGTTTTTTTCCTGTCTCCTATCTCTCCATTGATTATCTTCTATAGATATTTTATTTCTTCATAAATAATATATTTCAAATTTCCACTTCTTTTCCTCCTCCCACATTCTTCTCTCTGCCCCACTCAACCTCTCCATTCCAACTCCAATCCAAATAGAGTTCAGGGTACCATGACCTGTTGGAAGTCAAGCCCACTCTTCATCCATCCATATGTAGGAAGGTATGTATCCACATAGAATTGGATCACAAAAAAACTTTCTATGCAGTGCAGACAAATGCCAGTGCCATGATCATTGGCATCTCATTCTGCCCCAATTGTCAGCCACATTCAGAGCTGCCAGTTTTCTGATGTGGGCCCTGTCTTTAACTACATAGACTGCAAAACAAGAGTTCTATGGTGATATTCAAGGTAGTCATCAGTCTGACTATAGGACAAGGCACCCATAGTTCCTGGGGACATGGCACAGTGCATGCACCTTCTCCTCACCTGACAAAAGTCTCAGTTGGGGTCACATCATGGCCTTCTAAGATCCCTTCTAGAGATAAGGCTTTTGACAACCCCAGAATAACCCCCTAAGTTGAAATATCATCAGTGATTGTGCATTAACTTGTATGTGTGTGTTTAAATCACAGTAAAAACAGATGTATTGTAATATTGGAATTTATCTTTTACTACTGAGTAGTACTCCAATATGTATATATTCCCTACTTTCTTCATCCATTCTTCGATTGAAGGGCATCCAGGTTTTTTCCAGTTTCTGGCTATTACAAACAATGATGCTATGAACATAGTAGTGCATATACTTTTGTTGTATAATTAGGCTCTCTTGGGTATATTCCCAAGAGTGGTATTGCTGGCTCCAGGGATAGGTTGATTCCGAATTTTTGGAGAAACCGCCAAACTGCTTTCCAAAGTGGTTGCACAAGTTAGCATTCCCACCAGCAATGGATGAGTGCACCCCTTTCTCCACAACCTCTCCAGCAAAGGCTATCATTGGTGTTTTTGATTTTAGCCATTCTTACAGGTGGAAAATGGTCTCTTAAAGTTGTCTTGGTTTTCATTTTCCTGATAGATAAGGAAGTTGAGCATGACCTTAAGTGAACAAGGACTTCTTGAATTTTGCATACAAATGGATGTAATAGAAAACACTATCCTGAGTGAGGTAAGACAGTCCCAAAAAGAGGAACATGAGATGTACTCACTCATATTTGGTTTCTAGATATAAACAAAGGACATTGAGCCTATAATTAGTGATCCTAGAGAAGCTAAATGAGTAGAACCCAGAGAAAAACATATAGGGATCCTCCTGAATATTAACCTTTGTCAGGCGATGAAAGGAGACAGAGACCGACATTGGAGCATTGGAAAGAAATCTCAAGGTCCAAATCACTAGGAGAAGGAGAGAGAGCACGAGCATGGAACTCAGGACCTTGAGGGGTGCACCCACACACTGAGACAATGGGGATGTTCTATCGGGAACCCACCAAGGGCAGCACGCCTGGGTCTGAAAAAGCCTAGGATAAAATCGGACTTGCTGAACGTAGCGAACAATGAGGAATATTTAGAATTAAAGAACAATGGCAATGTTTTTTTTATTTTTATTCTTATTTTATTTTTATTTTATTTATTTTTTTTAATTGAAAAGAAAAATTCCTGCTTTGTCCCAGCCTCACATTTCCCTTCCCCTTCCCCCACCCCACTCCCCCTTAACCCTACTCCTCTCCTCCTTCCTCTCCAGTCTAAAGAGCAGTCACGGTTCCCTGACCTGTTGAAAATCAAGTGTGTTCTCCCCTCCATCCAGGTGTAGGAAGGTGAACATTCAAACTGACTAGGCTCCCACAAATCCAGAACATGAAGTAGGAACAGAACCTCATGCCATTGTCCTTGGCTTCTAATCAGCACTTATTGTCCGCCATGTTCGGAGAGTCAGGTTTTATCCCATTCTTTTTCAGTCACAGTCAAGCTGGCCTTGGTTAGCTCCCAATAGTTCATCCCCAATTTCTCGGTAGATGGGCGCACCTCTCGTGGTACTGACTTCCATGCTCATGTTCTCTCTCTTTTCTGCTCCACATTGGAGCTTCGGGAGCTTAGTCTGATACTCCAGTGTGTGTCTCTGTCTCTATCTCCATCCATCACTAGATGCAGGTTCTATGGTGATATGCAAGATATTCACCAGTATGGCTAGAGGATAGGGTCATTTCAGGTTCCTTATCCTCAGCTGCCGAAGGAACTCACTGGGGACATTGCCCGGGGAACCTGGGCACCAGTCTAGTACCATGTCTATTACCAACCCTAAGGTGGTTCCCTTAATTAAATTATGGAAATCCCTGCTCTTCTATCCAACCTTGTTTTATCCCTAATCATCCCGTTTCCCCAAGTTTCCTCCATCCTCCCCTTCTCACTTCCTCTCCCCATCTCCCCTTCCCCCTTTCCCACCCAACCCCCAAGGTCCCAACTTTTTCCCAGCAATCTTGTCTATTTCCCATAGCAGGGATAATAACTATATGTTTATCTTTGGTTTCACCTTCTTATTTAGCTTCTTTAGGACCACAAATTAGAGACTCTGTGACCTATATTCATGGCTAGAAACCAATTATGAGTGAGTACATCCCATGATCCTCTTTTAGGGTCTGGGTCACCTCACTCAGGATAGTGTTTTCTATTTCCATCCATTTACATGCAAAATTCGAGTAGTCATTGTTTTTTATGGCACAGTAGTACTCTAATGTGTATATATTCCACACTTTCTTCATCCATTCTGTCATTGAAGGACATCTAGGTTGTGTCCAAGTTCTTGCTATTACAAATAATACTGCTATGAACATAGTTGAACATATGCTTTTGACATATGAGAGGGCATATCTTGGGTATATTCCCAAGAGTGGTGTTGCTGAGTCTAGGGGTAGGTTGATACCAAATTTCGTGAGAAACCGCCACACTGATTTCCAAAGTGATTGCACAAGTTTGCATTCCCACCAGCAATGGATGAGGGTACCCCTTTCTACACAACATCTCCACAAAGGCTATCATTGATGTTTTTGATTTTAGCCATTCTGACAGGTGTAAGATGATATCTCAAAGTTGTTTTGATTTGCATTTCCCTGATCACTAAGGAAGTTGAGCATGACCTTAAGTATCTTTTGGCAATTTAAAATTCTTCTGTTAAGAATTCTCTGTTCAGTTCAGTGCCCCATTTTTTTTTATTTTTTTTATTAAAGATTTCTGTCTCTTCCCCACCTCCGCCTCCCCCCCTCCCTCCCCCTCCCCCAATCAAGTCCCCCGTCCCTCGTAAGCCCAAAGAGCAGTCAGGGTTGCCTGTCCTGTGGTAAGTCCAAGGTCCACCCACCTCCATCCAGGTCTAGTAAGGTGATCATCCAAACTGCCTAGGCTCCCACAAAGCCAATAGGTGCAGTAGGAACAAAAACCCATTGCCATTGTTCTTGAAGTCTCAGTAGTCCTCCTTGTCCACTATGTTCAGCAAGACCGGTTTTATCCCAGGCTTTTTCAGACCCAGGCCAGCTGGCCTTGTTGAGTTCCCAATAGGACATCCCCATTGTCTTATTGTGTGGGTGTACCTCTCGCGGTCCTGAGTTCCTTGCTCGTGCTCTCTCTCCTTCTGCTCCTGATTTGGACCTTGAGATTTCAGTCCGGTGCTCCAATGAGGGTCTCTGTCTCTGACTCTGTCTCCTTTCATCGCCTGATGAAGGTTAATATTCAGGAGGATGCCTATATGTTTTTCTTTGGGTTCTCCTTCTTATTTAGCTTCTCTTAGAACCTGAGTTATAGGCTCAATGTCCTTTTTTTATGGCTAGAAACCAAATATGAGTGAGTACATCCCATGTTCCTCTTTTTGGGTCTGGCTTACCTCACTCAGGATAGTGTTTTCTATTTCCATCCATTTGCCTGCAAACTTCAAGAAGTCCTTGTTTTTTACTGTGGAGTAATACTCCAATATGTATATATTCCATACTTTCTTCATTCATTCTTCAATTGAAGGGCATCTAGGTTGTTTCCAGGTTCTGGCTATTACAAACAATGCTGCTATGAACATAGTAGAGCATATACTTTTGTTGTACGATAAGGCCTCTCTTGGGTATATTCCCAAAAGTGGTATTGCTGGGTCCAGGGGTAGGTTGATCCTGAATTTCCTGAGAAACCTCCACACTGCTTTCCAGAGTGGTTGCACAAGTTTGCATTCCCACCAGCAATGGATGAGTGTACCCCTTTCTCCACAACCTCTCCAGCAAAGGCTATCATTGGTGTTTTTGATTTTAGCCATTCTGACAGGTGTAATATGATATCTTAAAGTTGTCTGGATTTGCATTTCCCTGATCGCCAAGGAAGTTGAGCATGACCTTAGGTGTCTTTTGGCCATTTGAACTTCTTCTGTTGAGAGATCTCTGTTCAGCTCAGTGCCCCATTTTCTGATTGGGTTGATTAGCCTTTTACGGTCTAGTTTCTTGAGTTCTTTATATATTTTGGAGATCAGACCTTTGTCCGTTGTGGGGTTGGTGATGATTTTCTCCCAGTCAGTGGGTTGCCTTTCTGTCTTAGCGACAGTGCCCTTTGCTTTACAGAAGCTTCTCAGTCTCAGGAGGTCCCATTTATTCAATGAGGCACTTACTGTCTGTGCTGCTGGGGTTATACGTAGGAAGTGGTCTCCTGTGCCCACATGCTGTAGAGTACTACCCACTTTCTCTTCTATCAGGTTCAGTGTGTTCGGGCTGATATTGAGGTCTTTAATCCACTTGGACTTGAGTTTTGTGCATGGTGATAGATATGGATCTATTTTCATTCTTCTACAGATTGACATCCAGTTTTGCCTGCCCCATTTTTTAATTGGGTTGATTAGCATTTTAAAGTCTAATTTCTTGAGTACTTTATATATTTTGGAGATCAGACCTTTGTCTTTTGCAGGGTTGGTGAAGATCTTCTCCCAGTCAGTAGGTTGCCTTTTTGTCTTAGTGATAGTGTCCTTTGCTTTACAGAAGCTTCTCAGTTTCAGTAGGTCCCATTTATTTAATGATGCCCTTAACGTCTGTGCTGCTGGGGTTGTACTTATGAAGCGATCTCCTGTGCCCATCTCTTTGTAGGTTTTTCCCACTTTCTCTTCTATCAGGTTAAGTGTGTTTGGACTGATATTGAGGTCTTTGATCCATTTGGACTTGAGTATTCTGCTTGGTGATAGATATGGGTTTATTTTCATTTTTCTACAGGTTGACATCCAGTTGTGCCAGCATCATTTTTGAAGATGCTTTCTTTATTCCAGTTAAATGTTTAGCTCCTATATTGAAAATGAGGGGTTCATATGTTTGTGGGCTAAACCCGGGTCTTCTGTATGATTCCATTGGTCGACTTCTTTGTTTTTATGCCAGTACAACACTGTTTTCATTACTGTAGTCCTGTAATAGAGTTTGAATCAGGGACTGTAATGCCTCCAGAAGTTCATTTATTATATAGGATTGTTTTCGCTATCCTGGGTTTTCTTTTTTCATATAAAGTTAATTATTGTCCTCTCAAGATCTGTGAAGAATTTTGATGGGACCTTGATGGGGATTGCATTGAATCTATAATTAGCCTTTGGTAGAATTGCCATTTTTTACTATGTTGATCCTCCCAATCCAAGAGCAAGGGAGATCCTTCCATTTTCTGGTATCCTCTTCAATTTCTTTCTTCAATGAATTACATTGATAGATTTGCGTATGTTGAACCAGCCTGCATCTCTGGGATAAAGCCTACTTGATCATAATGGATAATTTTTCTAATGTGTTCTTGGATTTGGTTTGCCAGTATTTTGTTGAGGATTTTTGCATCAATGTTCATGAGTGAGATTGGCCTATAATTCTCTTTCCTGGTAGAGTCTTTGTGTGGTTTTTGTACCAGAGTAACTGGAGCTTCATAAAAGAAATTTGGTAATGACTCTTCTGTTTCTATATTGTGAAATACATTAAGGAGTATTGGTATTAGGTCTTCTTGGAAGTTCTGTTAGAATTCTGCAGTGAAGCCATCTGGTCCTGGGCTCTTTTTGGTAGGGAGGTTTTTGATAACAAATTCTAATTCTTTGCGACTAACAGGTCTATTTAGATTGTTTACCTGGTACTGGTTTAACTTTGGTAAATGGTATGTATCTAAAAAAGTGTCCATTTCTTTTACATTTTCCAATTTTGTTGCATACAGGCTTTTGTAGTAAGATCTAATGATTCTCTGAATTTCCTCTGTGTCTGTGGTTATGTCCCCTTTTTCATTTCTGATCTTAATAATTTGCATATTCTCTCTCTGCCATTTAATTATTTTGGATAGAGGTTTATCAATCTTGTTGATTTTCTGCAGGAACAAGCTTTTTGTTTCATTGATTTTTTGGATTGTTTTCTGCGTTTCTATTTTGTTGATTTCAGCCCTAAGTTTGATTAATTCCAGTCTTCTACTCCTCCTAGGTGAGTCTGCTTCTTTTTTTTTCTAGAGCTTTCAGGTGGGCTGTTAACTCTCCAAAGTGTGCTTTCTCTGTTTTCTTTAAGTGGGCACTTAGTGCTATGAACTTTCCTCTTAGGACTGCTTTCATTGTGTCCCATAAGTTTGAATATGTTGTTTCTTTATTTTCATTGAATTCCAGGAAGACTTTAATTTCTTTCTTTATTTCTTCCTTAATCCATGTGTGGTTCAGTAGTTGACTGTTCAGTGTCCATGAATTTGCATACTTTCTGGGAGTAGCCTTGTTGTTGAATTCTAACTTTAATCCATGGTGATCTGATAAGACACAGGTGGTTACTAATACTTTTTTGTAATTGTGGATGTTTGCTTTATTACCGACTATGTGGTCAATTTTCGAGAAGGTTCCAGGAGCTGCAGAGAAGAAGGTATATTCTTTCCTATTTGGGTGGAATGTTCTATAGATGTGTGATAAGTCCATTTGCTTCATTACCTCCATTAATTCTCTTGTTTCTCTCTTAGGTTTCTGTCTGATTGACCTGTCCATTGGTGAGAGAGGAGTGTTGAAGTCTCCTACTATTAGTGTGTGTGGTTTGATGGCTGCCTTGAGTTTCAGCAATGTTTCTTTTATGTACGTGGGTGCTTTTATATTAGGGGCATAGATATTCAGATTTGAGACTTCTTCCTGATGAACTGTCCCTGTTATGAGTATAAAATGCCCCTCTCCATCTCTTTTGATTGATTTAAATTTGAAGTCAACTTTGTTAGAGATTAATATGGCCACACCTGCTTGTTTCTTAGGTCCATTTGCTTGATAAGCCTTTTCCCAGCCCTTTATCTGAGTAGGTGCCTGTCTTTCTGGTTGAGGTGTGTTTTTTGTAAACAGCAGAATGTTGGATCCTGTTTTCTTATCCAATCTTTTAGCCTGTGCCTTTTTATAGGTGAGTTGAGTCCATTGACACTAAGTGATAGTAATGACCAGTGGTTTTAAATCCAGTCACTTTTTTAGTCATAGAGTTTGTATGTTTCCCTCCCTTGAGTTGTGTTGGTGAAAGGTCTCTAGATGTCTGAGTTATTGTGGTCATTGCTGGACTCCTTGGTTAGTGCTTTTCCTTCTATTACTTTCTGTAAGGCTGGATTTGTGGCTAGAGATTGTTTAAAATTTTTTTTATCCTGGAAAGTTTTATTTTCTCCATTTATAGTGAATGAAAGCTTGACTGGGATTAGTAGTCTGGGCTAGCATCCATAGTCTCTTATTTTCTGCAATACATCTATCCAGGACCTTCTTGCTTACATGGTTTCTATGGAGAAGTCTGGTGTAAGTCTGATAGGTTTATATTTATAAGTAATTTGGCCTTTTTCCTTTGCAGCCCTTAATATTCTTTTTTTTCTGTGTGCTGTATGTTTTGATAATTATATGGCAAGGGGATTTTTTTTGGTCCAGCCTATTTGGTGTTCTATATGCTTCTTGAACTTTCATAGATATATCTTTCTTTAGGTTGGGAAAGATTTCTTCTATAATTTTATTAAATATATTTTCTGGACCATTGAGCTGCACTTCTTCTCCTTCTTTAACTCCTATTAATGTTAGGTTTGGTCTTTTTATTGTGTGCCAGATTTCCTGAATGTTTTGTGATGAGAGTTTGTTGGACTTGCTGTTTTCTTTGATCAATGTGTTTATTTTCTCTATGGTATCTTCAGAATCTGAGATTCTTTCTTCAATCCCTTGTTTTCTGTTGGTTATGTCAGTTTCTGTAGTCTCTGTGTGTTTACTTAAATTTTCCATATCCAGCTGTACCTCTGTTTGTGTTTTTTTCTTTGCCCCTTTTCAGTTTTCAAGTCTTGAACTGTTTCTATTATCTGTTTGATTGTTTTTCCTTGGATTTCTAGGGTATCATTCACTGATTTATTCAATTATTCAAACTTTCTGTTATATTTCTCATCAATTTTATAAGGACATACTTTACATGCTGTTTAAGGGCGTCAATCACTTTCATAAAGTCAATTTTTTCTCCTTCCTCTTCATAAAGGTGTTCATGTCTGCCTGTTGTGAAGATGCTGGTTTCAGGTGGTTTCTTGTTGCTTTTCAGATTGTTGGGTGAATTCTTGCATTGGTGCCTGCCCATCTCTTCCTCGAATGCTCCCCTATGGAAATCCTTAACAGGATCAAGTCTTCTTGCCTACTGTTGTACCTTCCCAGTGATGGCTCTCCCCAGTGATAGCTCTCCTTGTGCCAAGATCATATCTCCGTGCCCAATGATGGCTCTCCCCAATGCTGGCTCTCCTGGCACCAAGATCAGGTCACCGTGCACAGTGCTGGCGCTCCTGGCGCTGAGATCAAGTCTCCGTGCTGGTTGGGTAGCTCGTAAACAAAGCACCTACCTTTCTTGGTGCAAGCAGGCAATTTAAACAAAGGAACTCCCACCCCCCTGAGTTCCCTGAAGATTCGAACCCAGTGCCCAGGCAGCGTGGGCTGGGTGATGTTATGTGCCCACAGAGGGCAGAGGGGCTGAAGAAGGGAGGGTTCTGGATGCAAGCTGGGTGGGATAGGAAGAAAGAGGCAGTATGCAAGGAGTAGAGGCACTACAGAGAGCCCTGGAAGGATAGCGGCAATGGGTTCTTGATCCTAGTGCACGTACTGGCTTTTTGGGAGCCTAGGCAGCTTGGATACTCACCTTACTAGACCTGGATGGAGGTGCTTGGTCCTTGGTCTTCCCACAGGGCAGGGAATCCTAATAGCTCTTTGGCCTGACAAGGGAGGGGGACTTGATGGGTGGAAGGGGAGGGAAATGGGAGGCTGTTGTGGGGAAGAGACAGAAATCTTTAATAAATAAATAAACGGGAAAAATTTATCTTATCTTGAGAAAAATATTTGCTATAGAAACACAGTCACAATAGTATGGAATGTGTAGGCTGTCTCAGCAAGCAGAAGTAATTGGAGGAAACCCACAGTAGTTAGGCTCAATGGCCCAGGAATGATGGCCAACGAAAGTCAGTGAACTCAGGGATGGAAGATAAAACTCAGCCTAAATAACACCTCAAATCATTTAGGTGAAACATGAGATACTTGTACAACAGTCACAAGATGTCTAAAATTCCTTGAACTAAAATCTAAGGGTAAAACAATGATGTAGAGCTGAGAGTGCATGGGAAAAACTGACTGGATCTGGCAAACATCATGTAAACATGCCAAATCATAAATCCAAG
>JABTXL010016658.1:0-11697 GCA_025134845.1 Neodon shergylaensis | reverse complement strand
TTCTCCTGCACCAAGAATTTGATCTTGGGAAACCTCGACACCTTTTGTTCTTCCTTGCTGTTCCATATGTTTGGATTCTTCTCTGAAATAAATTCCAAACATCAAGGAAGGTCCCTTATCTAAAACTGCAGACACTAACTGATGGAAATCATAGGGGGTAGCTCTAGCATTAGAAGCCCAAGTCCTTATCATTTCCTTCACATATGCATTGTGCAAGCCAAAATTAACAATAGCCTGCTTAATTTCTTTTAGATCATTCATTGCTATTGGCGTCCATCTAGCTTCTCTGACTCCCTTTGAGCCTTTAGAAGTTGACGCTCTGTCAGAATTAAGTAGAGGGTATGCCGCTAAAACCCTGGGTAAGCCAGTTCTAATAGCTGGTGTTGGCATTGTATCCTGTCCTTGTGCCTTATTACTCTGTTCACCAGCTCCAATAATTTCTTCAATCATTTCAAGTCTTTTTATTATTGTCTTTATTATTGCCTCTTTTGAATCCTGAATCTCCTGACCTGCATGAGTTTCTAGTAAAGATAGTATGGTTCTTAGGAGTGCCATATTCTTCCTAAATGATAGAATATGCAAAAGAATACTGAAACCTAGTAACCAGTAAATTAAGTTATCCCCATAGTCATATAAACCTTGCATAATATAACCCATTGTATTGGCAGCCAAAATAGTAAAATTCATGTTGGAAACAAAAACTGCCATATTACCTGTTATCCAGCAGGTGGCGCTGTTGCCAAGTCACGACAAAAACGGGGTCCACCCAGTATTTGTTAAAAACTGGGAAATGCAAGTTGCTCAACAAAGTAAATGTAATTAAATCAATTCTGTACACGGAACCATAAACCCAGAATCCAGGGATAGAGAAGAGTAACCTGGAAGCCGTGTATGCCTCCATGTGACAGAGTCGCCCTGAGGGGTTGTAGCTTTCGGCAACCACGTGCTCTGGTTCGCACTGCTTAAGAGTTGTACTTGCAAGGGAGATTTAAAAAACGACTCAGAAAAGAGCAAACCACGCAGGCAGAGACTACGAGGGCCTGTGGAGTTTAAATCCACGTGGGGAGGCAGATGATAGGGTGTGTGGGGACCTGAAGTCAATCTGAGGTGTCTAAAGGGAAAATATAAAGAACTGCAGCAAGAAAAGCCAGTGCGTGATAATTTATATTAAACTGCTGGCTCCACGCAAAAGGCACAGGCCACAAGGCTGCCTCAAGGCACAGGCCACAAGGCTGCCCGCCACGGCTGAGGAAGGAAGGGCTTGCGCCAAGCCGAACTCGCGGCCGGCAGCCAAGTGAGGGAAGGAGAGGTCCTAAAAGCCAAACGTTCGGGTGCCAGATGTAGGCGTAAGTCACGAACAATGCCACACCAGTTTGTAATTATGATTAATAGGGTGGTATTTATTTAAAGAGGAAAAAACTTACAGATCACCGTCCCAGACAACAGTCCTCTGCGCAACCAGGAAGGAAGTCTAGTCACCAGCGGAGCAGGAAGTGAAGAGAGAGAGCGGAGGGAAGTAGCCACTTTTTTAAAGGGAGAGATACCACGCCCCAATGGGCTGGTATCTCAGCAGCTATTGGTTGGAGGAGCGGAAGGACCTCCTGCAACACAAGCTGAGACGGGGTGTTTTGCACTTAGAACAGGGCTAGGGGTAGAAGCTGTACCCAGTCTCTAGTGCCAGATTCCAAAGGATAATTTGGTAAGGGTCTTTTTTTTTAACATTTATGGAACATTTTTAATGTGCAAGCTTCCCAGCATCGAGAAAACAAACAGAAAGTGGAAACAATAGAGAAGCAGTTAGAAAAGTCTCCAGGCTGCTGAGAATTTGAGTGTCACAGGAACGGAAGCCATCAGCAGTGAGGGTCCCAATGGAGAAGGGCAGTGCAAGGGTGCTCACGAGTGGGAAGAGGGCTTTTAGAAAGGGTGTGGGGGGGAGTTTTAAAGTAGGAAACTTTGAAGGTAGTTGCTGAAAGTGGCTTCTTGCCTCTCGCTGAGATAAGAATCAGGAAAACAACAGTCACAAATAGGAAGGCATTAAAAATAATGCGCAGTGTGCATCGTGGTCAGTTGCTGCATGGTGTGTTGAGACTTCGGACATGAGACAGGCTTTCATGCCTTTAAGGACAAGGTTGACCTCAGCTTCAAGGGGCTTATTTAGAGGATGCTTAAGACATCATCAATATTTTTTTTTATTGAGAAAATGAAAAAAAGAGTTTCGGCCTCCTCCCAGCCTCCCATTTCCCTCCCACTCCTCCCACCCTTCTCCCCCTCCCCCCACTCCTCTCCCCTCCCTCTCCAGTCTAAAGAGCAGTCAGGGTTCCCTGCCCTGTGGAAAGTCCAAGGTCCTCCCCCCTCTGTCCATGTCTAGGAAGGTGAACATCCAAACTGGCTAGGCTCCCACAAAGCCCGAACATGAAGTAGGATCAAAACCCTGTGTCATTGTCCTTGGCTTCTCATCCGCCCTCATTGTTTGCCATATTCAGAGAGTCCGGTTTTATCCGATGCTTTTTCAGTCACCATCCAGCTGGCCTTGATGAGCTCCCAATAGATCAGCCCCACTGTCACAGTGGGTGGGTGCACCCCTCGTGGTCCTGACTTCCTTGCTCATGTTCTCCCTCCTTCTGCTCCTCATTGGGACCCTGGGAGCTCAATCCGGTGCTCCAGTGTCGGTCTCTGTCTTTATCTTCATCCATCACCAGATGAAGGTTCTATGGTGATATGCAAGTTATTCGTCAGTATTGCTATAGGATAGGGTCATTTCAGGTTCCCTATCCTCAGCTGCCCAAGGAACTAACTGGGGACCTCGCCTTGGGCTCCTGGGAGCCACTCTAGGTTCAAGTCTCTTGCCAACCCTAAGGTGGCTCCCTTAACTAAGAATTGTGCTTCCGTGCTCCCCTATCCAACCTTCCTTTATCCCAATCATCCTGTTTCCCCAAGTTTCCCACATCCTTCCCTTCTCACTTTTCTATCCCCATCCCCCCTTACTCCATCCCACCCCACCCCCAAGATCCCAATTTTCTCCCCGGCAATTTTGTATACTTCCCATAGCCAAGAGGATAATTATATGTTTTTCCGTGGGTTCACCTTCTTATATAGCTTCTTTAGGTTCACCAATTGTATACTCCGTGACCATTATTTATGGCTAGAAACCAATTATGAGTGAGTATATCCCATGTTCATCTTTTTGGGTCTGGGTTACCTCACTCAGGATAGTGTTTTCTATTTCCATCCATTTGCATGCAAAATTCGAGAAGTCATTGTTTTTTACCGCAGCGTAGTACTCTAATGTGTATATATTCCACACTTTCTTCATCCATTCTTCCATTGAAGGGCATCTAGGTTGTTTCCAGGTTCTGGCTATTACAAATAATACTGCTGTGAACATAGATGAACAAATGCTTTTGTCATGTGATAGGGCATCTCTTGGGTATATTCCCAAGAATGGTATTGCTGGGTCCAGGGGTAGGTTGATCCCGAATTTCCTGAGAAACCGAAACACTGATTTCCAAAGTGGTTGCACGAGATTGCATTCCCACCAGCAATGGATGAGGGTACCCCTTCTTCCACAGCCTCTCCAGCAAAGGCTATCATTTGTGTTTTTGATTTTAGCCATTCTGACAGGTGTAAGATGATATCTCAAAGTTGTTTTGATTTGCATCTCCCTAATCACTAAGGAGGTTGAGCATGACCTTACGTGTCTTTTGGCCATTTGAACTTCTTCTGTTGAGAATTCTCTGTTCAGTTCAGTGCCCCATTTTTTAATTGGGTTAATTAGCATTTTGAAGTCTAGTTTCTTGAGTTCTCTATAAATTTAGGAGATCAGACCTTTGTCTGTTGCAGGGTTGGGGAAAATCTTCTCCCAGTCAGTAGGTTGCCTTTTTGTCTTAGTGACAGTGTCCTTTGCTTTACAGAAGCTTCTCAGTTTTAGTAGGTCCCATTTATTCAGTGTTGCCCTTAATGTCTGTGCTGCTGGGCTTATACATAGGAAGCGATCTCCTGTGCCCATCTGTTGTAGGGTACTTCCAACATTCTCTTCTATCAGGTTCAGTGTGTTCAGATTGATATTGAGGTCTTTGATCCATTTGGACTTGAGTTTTGTGCAAGGTGATAGATATGGGTCTATTTTCATTCTTCTACAGGTTGATATCCAGTTGTGCCAGCACCATTTGTTGAAGATGCTTTCTTTCCTCCATTGTATACTTTTAGCTCCTTTATCGAAAATGAGGTGTTCATGGGTTTTTGGGTTAATATCTGAGTCTTCTATTCGATTCCATTGATCGACTTCTCTGTTTTTATGCCAGTACCACACTGTTTTCATTACTGTAGCTCTGTAATAGAGTTTGAAGTCGGGGATGGTAATGCCTCCAGAAGATCCTTTATTGTATAGGATTGTTTTGGCTATCCTGGTTTTTTTGTTTTTCCATATAAAGTTGATTATTGTCCTCTCAAGATCTGTGAAGAATTTTGATGGGATTTTAATGGGGATTGCATTGAATCTATAGATTGCTTTTGGAAGAATTACCATTTTTAGTATGTTGATACTCCCAATCCAAGAGCATGGGAGATCCTTCCATTTTCTGGTATCCTCTTCAATTTCTTTCTTCAAAGACTTAAAGTTCTTGTCAAATAGATCTTTCACTTCCTTGGTCAGAGTTACCCCAAGATATTTTTTGCTATGTGTGGCTATTGAGAAAGGTGATGCTTCTCTGATTTCCCTCTCTGTTTCCTTATCATTAGTGTATAGGAAGGCAACTGATTTTTTGGAGTTGATTTTGTATCCTGCCACATTACTAAAGGTGTTTATCAGCTGTAGGAGTTATTTGGTAGAGTTTTTGGGGTCGCTTATGTATACTATCATATCATCTGCAAATAAGGAAAGCTTAACTTCTTCCTTTCCAATACGAATCCGCTTGATCCCCTTATGTTGTCTTATTGCTATTGCTAGAACTTCAAGCACTATATTGAAAAGGTATGGAGAGAGTGGACAGCCTTCTCTTGTTCCTGATTTTAGTGGGATGGGTTTGTGTTTTTCTCTAATTTAATGTTAGCTGTCGGCTTGCTGTAAATAGCTTTTATTATATTTAGGTATGACCCCTGTATCCCTAATCTCTCCAAGACCTTTATCATAAAGTGGTGTTGAATTTTGTTGAATGCTTTTTCAGCATCTAATGAAATGATCCTATGGTTTTTTTCTTTCAGTTTATTTATATGGTGGATTACATTCCTAGATTTGTGTATGTTGAACCAGCCCTGCATCTCTGGGATGAAGCCTACTTGATCATAATGGATAATTTTTCTAATGTGTTCTTGGATTCAGTTTGCCAGTATTTAGTTGAGGATTTTTGCGTCAATGTTCATGAGTGAGATTGGCCTGTAATTCTCTTTCCTGGTAGAGTCTTTGTGTGGTTTTGGTATCAGAGTAACTGTAGCTTCATAAAAGGAATTTGGCAATGACTCTTCTGTTTCTATATTGTGAAATACATTAAGGAGTATAGGTATTAGGTCTTCCTGGAAGTTCTGGTAGAATTTTGTAATGAAACCATCTGGTCCTGGGCTTTTTTTGGAAGGGAGATTTTTGATAACAGTTTCTAGTTCTTCGTTACTAACAGGTCTATTTAGATTGTTCACCTGGTCCTGGTTTAACTTTGGTATATGTTATTTATCTAAAAAAGTGTCCATTTCTTTTACATTTTCCAGTTTTGTGGCATACAGGCTTTTGTAGTAAGATCTAATGATTCTCTGAATTTCCTCTGTGTCTGTGGTTATGTCCCCCTTTTCATTTCTGATCTTATTTATTTGCGTGTTCTCTCTCTGTTGTTTAATTAGTTTGGATAGGGGTTTGTCGATCTTGTTGATTTTCTCCAAGAACCAACTTTTTGTTTCATTGGTTCTTTGGACTGTTTTCTGTGTTTCTATTTTGTTGATTTCTGCCCTCAGTTTGATTATTTCCAGTCTTCTGCTTCTCCTGGGCGTATCTGTTTTTTTTTCTATAGCTTTCAGGTGTGCTGTTAAGTCCCCGATGTATGATTTCTCCGTTTTCTTTAAGTGGGCACTTAGTGCTATGAACATTCCTCTTAGCACTGCTTTCATTGTGTTCCAAAGTTTTGAGTATGCTGTCTCTTTATTTTGATTAAATTCAAAGAAGACTTTAATTTCTTTCTTAGTTTCTTCCTTGACCCAGGTGTGGTTCTGTTGTTGACTGTTCAGTTTCCATGAGTTAGTCGGCTTTCTGGGGGTAGCATTGTTGTTGCCTTCTAACTTTAATCCATGGTGATCTGATAAGACACAGGTGGACACTGATTTTTTTTGTATCTGTGGAGGTTTCCTTTGTTTCCAAGTATGTGGTCAATTTTCGAGAAGTTTCCATGAGCTGCAGATAAGAAGGTATATTCTTTCCTATTTGGGTGGAGTGTTCTATAGATGTCTGTTAAGTCCATTTGCTTCATCACCTCCAACAATTCTCTTAATTCTCTATTAGGTTTCTGTCTGATTGACCTGTCCTTTTGTGAGAGAGATGTGTTGAAGTCTCCTACTACTAGTGTGTGTGGTTTGATGTCTGCCTTGAGTTTTAGTAATATTTCTTTTACATAAGTGGGTGCTTTTATATTAGGGGCATAGATATTAAGGATTGAGACTTCATCCTGATGAATTGTTCTTGTTATGAGTATAAAATGACCATCTCGATCTCTTCTGATTGATTTTAGTTTGAAGTCAGTTTTGTTAGAAATTAGTATGGCCACACCTGCTTTTTTCTTAGGACCATTTGCTTGAAACACCTTTTCCCAACCCTTTACTCTGAGTAGATGCCTGTCTTTGTGGTTGAGATGTGTTTCTTGCAAACAGCAGAATGTTGGATCCTCTTTTCGTATCCAATCTCTTAGCCTGTGCCTTTTTATAGGTGAATTGAGCCCATTAATATTAAGTGATATTAATGACCAGTGGTTGATTACTCCAGTTATTCTTATTGTTTTTGGTAGTAGAGTTTGTGTGTCTCCCTTCTTTGAGTTGTGCTGGTGAAGGGTCGCTAGATGCCCATCTCCTCCTATTGATGCTAACTAATAGGTCTTTTAAAACTGGTTCAGGTTTCCCTGCTGGCCAGGGGCTCTTCTTACAAAATGCCCTCGCTCTGATTCCCGGGTTCTGCCGGGGGCCACGATCCCTCTCACCCCTCAGAAGGGTCTTCAGGAACAGGACCCGGCTCCTCGTTTGCCAGGGACCTCCCCAACCAAAGGCCTAGCTCTTTGATTTAAATGTAGTGGGGCAATCTGTTCTCGGTGTTACGTGCTGGTCCCCGCCACCTGTGGCCCCCGCTCATCGTCTGCTGCCGCGCTGGTCCCCAGTGTCTGCCTGCGCCGTCTGCCTGCACTGTCCCTCTTTCTTTATTCTGTATGTTTTGTGTTTTGATTATTATATGCTAAGGGGATTTTTTTTGATCCAGTCTATTCCGTGTTCTATATGCTTCTTGAACCTTCATAGGAATATCTCTCTTTAGGTTGGGAAAGTTTTCTTCTATAATTTTGTTGAATATATTTTCTGGGCCTTTGAGCTGTAATTCTTCTCCTTCTTCTATCCCTATTATTTTTAGGTTTGCTTTTTTTATTGTGTCCCAGATTTCCTGAATGTTTTGTGATGAGAATTTCTTGGATTTGGTATTTTCTTTGATCAGTGCATTTATTTTCTCTATGGTTTCTTCAGCATCTGAGATTCTTTCTTCTATCTCTTGTATTCTGTTGGTTATGCTTGTTTCTGTAGTCTCTGTTTGTTTACCTAGATTTTCCATATCCAGCCGGCCCTTGGTTTGTGTTTTCTTCTTTGCCTCCATTTCAGTTTTTAAGTCTTGAACTGTTTCCATTATCTGATTGCTTTTTTCTTGGTTTCCTATGGTATCTTTCACGGATTTACTCATTTCTTCAAACTTTTTGTTATTCTTCTCATCCATTTCTTTATGGGAGTTTTTCACATCCTGTTTAAGGGACTTTATCACTTTCATAATGTCAGTTTTTTCTACTTCTTCTGGATTAGGGTGTTCAAGACCTCCTGTTGTATGTTCGCTGGGTTCTGGTGTTTTCATGTTGTTTTTCAGATTGTTGGAAGAATTCTTGCATTGGCATCTCCCAATCTCTTCTTTCAAATGCTCTCTGATGGATCTTCTGGTACAGGATCAGGTCCCCTTGCTGGCCAGGGATTTCTCAGACAAAAGGCCTACCTTGCTGCCAGCAAGCTATTGAAACAAAGGAACTCCCGCCCAATTGCACTCACTACCCTGTCCCAGCACCCAAACAGGCTGAGCTCGGGGATCTTATGGCCCCAAAGAGGGGAGGAATAAGGGAGGGGGTGCCTGGGTGCAAGTTGGGATGGGATAGGAAGAGAGAGGCAGTAGCCTGGGAAAGAAGCCCCTGCAGAATGACCAGGAAGTTTAGGGGGTTGAGGAATGTCTATGCCCCATTTCCTGGGCTTCTGCCATGCGTCAGGAACTCACTCACCCCTCTGATGGATCTTCTGGTACCTAAATTTCTTGTTATATATCACTTATCCAGTTAAATCAAGATCAGAATCAGTGAAACAACTTAAACAGACCTGCAACCTCAAGTGAAACAGAAGCAGTAATTAAGTCTCCCAACAAAGCCCTGACTACTGCCTAATAGGTTCAGTTCAGTATTCTATCAGACCTTCCAAAACATCAATGACATTATGTTTCAAATTATTACACAAATTAAAAGGAAGTAACATTGTCTAATGATTTTTATAAGGCCACAATTACTATAATATCCAAACCTGACGCCCAACAAAGAAAAAAAAATGACAGGCTAATTTCTTTTATGAACATAGATGCAAAGTACTCAATAAAATACTTGCAAAATGAATCCAAAAACATATCAAAAATATCATCCACCATGATCAAGTAGACTTCACCTCAGAGATGTAGGATGAATCAACATATGCAAATCAACAAATGTAATCAACCACATAAACATACTGAATGACAAAAGTCACATGATATCATTAGAAAAGGCTTTTGACAAAATCTAACACCCCTTCATGATATAAGTCTTGGTGAGATCAGGGACTTGGAGAGACAAGGGACATGCCTAAACATAATAAAGGCAATATATAGGAAGCCTATAGCCAACATCAAATTAAATGAAGAGGAACTCAAAGCATTTCCACTGAAATCAGGAACAAGACAAGGATGTCCACTCCCTCCCTCCCTCAATCCCTCTTCAGTATAACATTTGAAGTTTTAACTAAAGCAATAGAACAACTGTAGCTACCTGCCCACTGGGGCTTGGACTTTTATACTATTTATGCCCATGTAGAGCATGCGTCCAGCCTCTTTTCAGGCTGCAGGATTCGGTTTCTGTTTTCCATTCCAGCAGAAGATTGTGATTTGTGAGTCTAACCCCTAAATAAATAACCACATACTTCTCAATTCTGAGCTAGTGTAGGATTTCTTTTAAGCATCCTTCTTCAATTAAGAGACAAAAACAGAAAATGAAGAAGTCAAAATATCTTGATTTGCAGATGATATGATTTTATACATAGAAGACACACAAAACTTCATCAGAAAACATTTACAGCTGATAAACACTTTTAGCAATGTAGCAGGAACAAAACTAAAGAAGACACACAAAACTTCATCAGAAAACTTCTACAGTTGATAAACGCTTTTAGCAATGTAGCAGAAACAAAATTAACATTCAAAAATCACTAGCCTTTCTATATACAGACAACAAATAGACTAAAAATGAAATACGGAAAACAATACCATTCACAATATCATCAAAAATATCTCATGATAACTCTATCCAAACAAATAAAAGTTTATAATAATAATTAAAAAAGCTTTAAGACATTGAAGAAATAAATCAAAGAAGGTATCAGAGAATGGAAAGTGCTCCCATGCTTATACATAGTCACTACTACTACAGTGAAAAGGGCCATGTTAGCAAAAACAATATGGAAATTCAATGCAATCTCCATCAAAAACCCAACACAATTCCTTACAGAATTTTGAAGGACAATTTGAAGCTACATTTGGAAAAATGAAGAACCCAGGATAGTTAAAACAATCCTGAATATGCTGGAGGTGTCACCATCCCCAATCTCTAATTGTACTATTGAGCTATAGTAATAAAAGCATAAAAACAGACATGTTGGTTAGTGGAATTGAGTTGGAGACCCAGGCATAAGTCTTCACACATATGGGCACCTGATTTTTCATGAGGAAGCCAAAATTAAACACTGGGAATAAAGACAGCATCTTCAAAAATTGGTGCTGATCAAACTTAATGACTGCATGTAAAGGAATCTAAATAAATTCATGTCCGTCTTTTTAATTTAATTTATTTTACATCCTGAGCCCAGTTTCCCCTCCCTCCTCTCTTCCCACTCCCCTACCACCTCTCCTCTCTCCGCCTCAAGCCATCACTCCTCCATATCCACTCAGAAAGGGGAAAGCCTCTCATGGACATTAGCAAAGCATGGCATATCAAGCTGCCTTAAGATAAGCACATTCCCCTGTATTCAGCCTAGGCAATGTAATCCATCACGACAAACAGGTTCCCAAGAGACAGCCAAAACACCAGGGGCAGCCCCGCCACCATTGCCAGAAGTCCCACAAATAGAATAAGCTGCACAACCGTCACATACATGCAGAGGGCCTCCATCAGTCCCATACAGACTCCCTGGTTGTTGTTTCAGACTCTGTGAGTTCCCTTCAGCAAAGCTAGCCATTTCTGTGCATTTTCTTGAGATGTCTCTGACCCCTGCCTGTCTTCCTAACAATCCTTTCTCCCTCTTCTCAGCAAGAATTTTTAAGCTCAGCACAATGTTTGGCCATGGGTCTCTGAATCTGCCACCATCAGTCACTGGATGAATTTTCCCCAATGACAACCAGGGTAGTCACAAATCCATTCACAGGGATGGCCAGTTCAGTCTATGTATCCACTACTGCCTGTAGTATTACCTGGGGCTATCCTTGTAGACTCCTGAAAGTTTCTCTTACATCAGTCCAGCTTCTATGGGACTCCCAGTAAAAGCTTCCTTTCTAGTCATCTCTCAGCACTCTCCCTAGGGATCCCAACCTGTTGCGGGAGGTCCGTCCACTCCTCCAACCAATAGCTGCTGAGATACCAGCCCATTGGGGCGTGGTTTCTCCCCCTGTAAAAAGTTACTACTTCCCTCCGCTCGCTCTCTTCACTTCCTGCTCCGCCGGTGACTAGACTCCCTTCCTGGTTGCGCAGACGGTGATCTGTAAGTTTTTTCCCCTTTAAATAAATACCACCCTATTAATCATAATTATTAACTGGTGTGGCATTGTTCGTGACTTACGCCTTCATCTGGCGCCCGAACATGGCTCTTAGGACCTCTCCTTCCCCCCCCCCCTCGGCTGCCGGCCGCGAGTTCGGCTTGGCGCGAGCCCTCCCTTCCTCAGCCGCGGCAGGCGGCCTTGTGGCCTGTGCCTTACGGCAGCCTTGTAGCCTGTGCCTTGTGCGTGGAGCCAGCAGTTTAATATAAATTATCACGCACTGGCTTTTCTTGCTGCAGTTCTTTATATTTTCCCTTTAGACACCTCAGGTTGACTTCAAGTCCCCACGCACCCTATCATCTGCCTCTCTACATGGATTTAAACTCCACAGGCCCGCGTAGTCTCTGCCTGCGTGGTTTGCTCTTTTCTGAGTCGTTTTTTAAATCTCC
>JABTXL010016642.1:0-13720 GCA_025134845.1 Neodon shergylaensis | reverse complement strand
TCTCTCTCTCTCTCTCTCTCTCTCTCTCTGCCTTTCTTCTTTCCCCCTACAACCTTGTTTTCTTTTATTGCATGTTTTCTTACTTCCATTGTTGTGATTTTCTGATCATATTTTATCTTTTCGCCAAGATATCTCTCCTAAGATTTCTGAAAAAGACACCTGATTTGAATATATCTTGAATTTTAACCAAAGTAGCTATTAGAGTATCTAGGAGATTTTGGTTGGAGATCTGCTAGCCATTCTCAGTCAGTGATTTCTCATTCTTTCTTTGATGGTATATCTGCTTATTGATTGACACCAACCTCTCTTCCACAACTGCCCAGGAATCTGCTTTTGTATTCGCTGACTGATTTGCATAGGCCCCTCCAGCCTAGCCAAACTACTCAGAATTTATAAACCAGAATTTTGCAGTGAGAATAGAGCAGCATCAGACAGTCAGGAAAACAGGACCAAGTTGCACACCCAGGTCTTCCTGTCCTTGCTGCCCTGGGTGTCTGGTGGGAAATTTCAAATTATTATAATCTTCTTACAGTTGCTTCTTTATATATAAAAGTTTGCAATGTGTGCCAGGGTGCAATATCTTTCTATACAATAATTCTATATCAATATTGAATTAAAAGGACATTAAATGGCAAATTCATAAGTTTTGAATTCTGTGCTTTTACTATTATACATGATCATTGGAATTCCTGATTGCAGGTGTCTGTGCAGATTTTGTGCTGACCCAGTCCCCATCCTTTCTGGCTGTGTCAGCAGGGAAGAAAGCCACCATCAGATGCAAGTCCAGTCAGAGTTCATGGGGAGATATGTACTCAACAGTGACTGGGAATGAGTGGGCCACTTTTGCCTTTGGGCCTACAAGAGGTCCCTCAAGGAGTTTCCTGATGGTATCAGATTGCCTCTTTTGTTTTTTGTTGATCTTCATTCATTGGTCCAATGTTGGTCTTTGCCACACTTTCTACATATGCCTGAAGGCTGAATCCTACCAGTCTTACGATTCCCAGAGGAGATATTATTTCTAGAAATTTCTTGTCTACAATCCCATGACAGATGTTCTATTTTACCACAATTAAAACATTTGGCATTTTGATGTCTCCTTATTCCTTTGGAAATTGCTTTGCCTACCCAAGATTCAATATTATAGTCCAATGTCTCAATGTTCATTGTATGTGTTGTTCTTTTCGGAGACTACAGCTTCCAGAACCCTCCTGGATTACGGACACAAGTGCGCGAATGCGCAAGGACACTTCTCCCAGGAACCCTCGCGTTCCCAGTTAAAACTGAGAGTCGCCTTAAGGTGCTCTCTCTCTCTCTCCCTCTTTCCCATTTTCCCCGCCTTATCCTCTCGTGTCGCACACCTGAACCTTATCTGTAGCCCCCTCCCCTATTAAAAGGACCCACGTGGGATCCACGTGTCTGCGTGTTCTTCCACCCCTCTCCCTGTTCGTCTCGCGTCTCGCGTCCATCCCTCCACACACACACCCGCGGTTCTTTTCTTTTTTAAAAAGAACAAAAGTATGCAGTATCCATTCATCCATAGGTGCGAATATAACCTGTAAAGGCCCAAGTATCTTTCAGCATTCTACATTGGCATTTTCAAAGCCAGCGATTCAGTAAGTATTCATCTATCATCTGGGTTGGTTATTCCTATATATACAGCCTTTGTTAATCTTTGTAAAAAGTCACTAAAGGGTTCTCTCTGGCCCTTTTTAACCATGGTATATAATTCAATTAGTTTTCCTAGTTCTTGAATCCTGCCCCAAGCATTTATGGCTTCTTTTTTTGCATAGGGACAAGATGTGTTCATCATAAAGAGCTTGAACCTGTGGATCAGCATAAGTGCCCTCACCAAAAATTTGATCGTGGTAAGTCTCAAGACCTTTTGCTTTTCACTGTCATTCCAAAATTTTTGCCTCTTGCCTGAAATAACATTTAAATATCAACTGGAGCCCAACATCCAGGACTGCTGAAACTAACTGAATCCAATCATGTGGTATTGCCTTGATGCTGGAAGCCCAAATCTTTATCATCTCCCTAACAAATGTGGAATGCAAACCATAAGTTACAACAGCTTGCTTAATTTCTTTTAGATCGTTCATTCCTTTAGATACCCATCTAGCTTCTTTGGATCTTTTTCGGACTTTAAAACTTAATGCCTTCTCAGAGTAGATTACAAGGTCGGATGCTAACACCCTGGGTAAGTCATCTCTGACAGTTACTAGTGATGCTGAATCCTCTCCATGTGCCTTCTTTCCCTGTTCATCAGCTCCAATAATTTCCTCAATCATTTCAAAACTTTCTTACTATTGTCTTTTGTAAAGCCTGAATCTCTTGGCCGGTATATATTTCTAGTGATTTTATTGAGGCACCTAGCCTCTGGTCCTCATTCTGCACATGTGATTCTAAAGTCTGAAGTTTCTCTTTTAAAGATAACACCTCATCCTTGGACATTACTTGGATAGCATGCAGAATGCCATACTGGAGAGATACTCTATCTGCTAATATATTATAACTTTTTAATAAATTTTGATTGCCAAATTTAACAGTATGAATTCTTTCAGATAATTTCTCAGTATCTTTAGATATGGATTTAATTTTGTCTGTCAAATTAATGTTATCCTTTTAAATAGTATTAACTTTTTCAGGTAATTATTAATTTTTGATAGTATTAATCCTGTGAACTGGCTGTTTATTATTAGTCTGTAAAAATTGTATCATTCCTTCTGCATGCAAAATTCAAGAGCTCATTGTCTTTTACTGCTGAGTAGTACTCTAATATGTATATATTCCATACTTTCTTCATCCATTCTTCCATTAAAGGGCATCTAGGTTGTTTCCAGGTTCTGGCTATTAGAAACAATGCTGCTATGAATATAGTTGAGCATATAATTTTGTTGTATGATAGGGCATCTCTTGGGTATATTCCCAAGAGTGGATATAGGCATCCTCCTGAATAATAACCTTCATCAGGTGATGAAAGGAGACAGAGACAGAGACACACATTGGAGCACCAGACAGAAATCTCAAGGTCCAAATCAGGTTCAGAAGGAGAGAGAGCACGAGCAAGAAACTCAGGACCATGAGGGGTGCACCCACACACTGAGACAATGGGGAAGTTCTATTGGGAAATCACCAAGGCCAGCTGGCCTGGGTCGGAAAAAGCCTGGGATAAAACCGGACTCGCTGAACATAGCAGACAATGAGGACTACTGAGAACTCAAGAACAATGGCAATGGGTTTTTGATCCTACTGCATGTACTGGCTTTGTGGGAGCCTAGGCAGTTTGGATGCTCACCTTACTAGACTGGATGGAGGTGGATGGTCCTTGGACTTCCCACAGGGCAGGGAACCCTGATTGCTCTTTAGGCTGATGAGGGAGGAAGACTTGATTGGGGGAGGGGGAGGGAAATGGGAGGCGGTGGCAGGAAGGAGGCAGAAATCTTTAATAAATAAATAAATAAATAATAAAAATAAAAAAAAATGTATCATTCCTAAAAGTGCCACATTCTTTCTTTTTTTGATTTTTTATTGAACTCTATATTTTCTCTGCTCCCCTCCCTCTCTCTCCCTTCCCTTTCAACCCTTTTACAATGTTCCCATGCTCCCAATTTATTGTGAATATTTCAGGAAAATTGATGGAGCTAGAAAACATCATTTTGAGTGAGGTAACCCAGAAACAGAATGTACTCTGTTTTTGAGTGAGGTAACCCAGAAACATATGTACTCACTATTTAGTGGTTTTTAAATATAAAGCCAAGAAAAACAGCCTAAAAATCACATACTTTTTAAATTACAGAATATGAAGAAAAAAATTGGGTCCCAAAATCCAATAAGTTGAAGTATTACCATAACCATATAATCCTCCCAGAATGCAATCCATACTATTAGCAACAAAGTTACTAAAAGTTTCAATATTAATGTAGTCTGCCATATTGATTTATTACTTACCTGTTATGTGATCTGTTAAATTGTTTTAGGTGTAATAATCTTCTTTTTAATTATTTATTTATTTATTTAAGATTACTGTCTCATCCCCACCGCCACCTCCCATTTCCCTCCCCCTCCCCCAATCAAGTCCCCCTCCCTCGTCAGCCCAAAGAGCAATCAGGGTTCTCTGCCCTGTGGGAAGTCCAAGGACCATCCACCTCCATCCATGTCTAGTAAGGTGAGCATCCAAACTGCCTAAGCTCCCCCAAAGCCAATATGTGCAGTGGGATCAGAAACCCATTGCCATTGTTCTTGAGTTCTCAGTAGTCCTCATTGTCTGTTATGTTCAGCAAGACCAGTTTTATCTGAGACTTTTTCAGACCCAGGCCAGCTGGCCTTGGTGAGTTCCCGATAGAACATCCCCATTGTCTCAGTGTGTGGGTGAACCCCTCGTGGTCCTGAGTTCCTTGCTCGTCCTCTCTCTCCTTCTGCTCCTGATTTGGACCTTGAGATTTCAGTCCAATGCTCCAATGTGGGTCTCTGTCTCTGTCTCCTTTCATCACCTTTCACAAGAAATCAGAGAAGCATCACCTTTCATGATAGCCACAAATAGCATAAAATATCTTGGGGTAACCCTGACCAAGGAAGTGAAAGATCTATTTGACAAGAACTTTAAGTCTTTGAAGAAAGAAATAGAAGAGGACACCAGAAAATGGAAGGATCTCCCTTGCTCTTGGATTGGGAGGATCAACATAGTAAAAATGCAATTCTACCAAAAGCAATCTATAGATTCAATGCAATCCCCATCAAAATCCCATCAAAATTCTTCACAGATCTGGAGAAGACAATAATCAACTTTATATGGAAAAACAAAAAACCCAGGATAGCCAAAACAATCTTATACAATAAAGGAATGTCTGGAGGCATTACCATCCCTGACTTCAAACTCTATTACAGAACTACAGTATTGAAAACAGTTTGGTATTGGCATAAAAACAGAAAAGTCGACCAATGGAATCGAATAGAAGACCCTGACTTTAACCCACAAACCTATGAATATCTGATTTTCGATAAAGGAGCTAAAAGTATACATTGGAAAAAACAGATTCAACAAATTGTGCTGGCAAAACTGGATGTCTATCTGTAGAAGAATGAAAATAGATCCATATCTATCACCATGCACAAAACTCAAGTCCAAGTGGATTAAAGACCTCAATATCATTGCTGGTGGGAATGTAATCTTGTGCAACCACTTTGGAAATCAGTGTTTCGGTTTCTCAGGAAATTCGGGATCAACCTACCCCTGGACCCAGCAATACCACTATTGGGAATATACCCAAGAGATGCCCTATCACATGACAAAAGCATTTGTTCAACTATGTTCATAGCAGTATTATTTGTAATAGCCAGAACCTGGAAACAACCTAGATGCCCTTCAATGGAAGAATGGATGAAGAAAGTGTGGAATATATACACATTAGAGTACTACGCTGCGGTAAAAAACAATGACTTCTCGAATTTTGCATGCAAATGGATGGAAATAGAAAACACTATCCTGAGTGAGGTAACCCTGGCCCAAAAAGATGAACATGGGATGTACTCACTCATAATTGGTTTCTAGCCATAAATAATGGTCACGGAGTATATAATTGGTGAACCTAAAGAAGCTAAATAAGAAGGCGAATTCAAGGAAAAACATATAATTATCCTCTTGGCTATGGGAAGTAGACAAAATTGCCGGGGAGAAATTTTGGGATCTTGGGAGTGGGGTGGGATGGGATTATCGGGGGATGGGGAGAGAAAAGTGAGAAGGGGAGGATGAGGGAAACTTGGGGAAACAGGATGATTGGGATAAAGGAAGGTTGGATAGGGGAGCACGGAAGCACAATTCTTAGTTAAGGGAGCCACCTTAGGGTTGGCAAGAGTCTTGAACCTAGAGTGGCTCCCAGGAGCCCAAGGCGAGGTCCCCAGTTAGTTCCTTGGGCAGCTGAGTATAGGGAACCTGAAATGACCCTATCCTATAGCAATGCTGATGAATATCTTGCATATCACCATAGAACCTTCATCTGGGGATGGATGGAGATAGTCACAGAGACCCACACTGGAGCACTGGACTGAGCTCCCAAGTTCCCATTGAGGAGCGGAAGGAGGGAGAACATGAGCAAGGAAGTCAGGACCACGAGGGGTGCACCCAACCACTGAGACAGTATGGCTGATCTATTGGGAGCTCACCAAGGCCAGATGGAATGAGACGGAAGAAAAATGGGATAAAACCAGACTCTCTGATCATGGCGAACAATGGGGGCTGATGAGAAGCCAAGGACAATGGCCCTGGGTTTTGATCCTACTTCAAGTTCTGGCTTTGTGGGAGCCTAGCCAGTTTGGATGTTCACCTTCCTTGACATGGACGGAGGGGGGAGCACCTTGGACTTTCCACAGGGCAGGGAACCCTGACTGCTCCTTGGACTGGAGAGGGAGGGAGAGAGGAGTGGGGGGAGGGGGAGAAGGGTGGAAGGAGGGGAAGGGAAATGGGAGGCGGGGAGGAGGGGGAAACTTTTTTTTTCTCAATAAAAAGTTAATAAAAAAAAAAGAAAAAAAAGACCTCAATATTAGTCCGAACACACTGAACCTGATAGAATAGAAAGTGGGATGTAATAATCTTTATTGTCCAGCAGATGTCATGGTTGCAGAGTTGTGGAGGCTACAGAAATGGTTCTGTGCTGCCTTAGTTTCCTGCCTTGTTACTAGTTAAATACTGAGAAATATGATTTGCTTTACAAATTAAAAGCAATTAAATCAGTTCCCTACTTGGAGCAAGATGGAAAATACACAGAGAATCTTGATATTGTATGCTATTATTCTCTCTTTGAATTGTTTGAATGCTGAAGAAGGAGCAACAGCTGCTAAAAGATATTTGTTTATAAATGCTGCTGAACTAATCCAACATAGATAATAGATATGTTGAAAATACCTTGACTTCAAAATTTGGATCTAAAGTTATGATGCTTTGGAAAAGTCCTTCTTTTGTTTTCACAGAGGATGAGACCCTGTGGATTGCTTCTATCCCAATATGGTATGATAGACCACGCCCTCCTGAAAGGTTGCTGTGACCACCCTCAAAAATTTACTTCACTCAACTGCCAACTGAGATGAATCTAGCACACAGGTTATACCATGAAAGACCTGAATAACAGTGCCCCCATTCAGCACAAAGCAGTTTGGAGAGAAATAACTGTGCTCATATTCCCAAATATAGTTTATAAATGTTCTTTTACATTTAAAGGGGGATATGATATAGATATGAATAATTTACATGGGTATTAATTTTTGCTGTGTTGATATAAATTTAAGGTCAATTTTGTTATATGTATATGTATTTCTGATCTTGACTAAGGTATTGTGATTGTGTAGTTCGTTTTTAAAATGTATTGTATAATTAGGAAATATAGGTTGTTAATGGATAATCATTGGTGATAGTAAAGCTTGTAGTAATGTTAGTTAGATTTTATAGATATATAGAGATATATTTCAATTAGATAAGCATTCTTCATATCTTTCAAAGGCTACAGAATATGGCATTTTAAATGTTTTAATAACTTAGGATTGTTCATGACAGTGAGACACATCTGCTCCTGACAGCACCAATCTACTTCAAGAGAAAGGACATCGAAGAGGCTCCTTATGAAGTTTAATAGCCATTTGGGCAAGAAACTGCTCTTGCCTGGACTAATGCATAAACTGGACACAGAGAACCTGCAGAGAGAGGACTGCTGAACTTGCCTATAGGCGAGATGATTCTTTGGGATTCCTGACACATGAAACAGTCTGCTAGACATTCTACAGGTCACAAAAGAAAGTGACTGAACTGTCTTTGGAATTTCCTGCTACATGGAAAAGTCTGCTGGATACTATGGGCCTGTAGGCCGAAGATGGATGCCCCAACAGTACAGAGGAACTTTGGGTGACTATCCAGGCAGCAAAATGTCTCTGTCATTTCTCTAGTTTGGAAGTTGCTTATTTCTTGTTTGCTTAGGTAATATTATATCCTTCTGGAGTCTTTGATGGAGTTGAAGAAGAGATAGATAGTTATAATTTTCCATTGTTATGATAAAAGATAAAATAGATATAAATATTGTAACTATAATTCTTACTTGTAACTGTTTTGTTATATGTAATTTTGCTATATTAAAGTTAAAGCCTTTCTTGTATAAACAGAAAAAGGGGAAATGATGTAGGTGGGTCTTCTCTCTATGTAATACATTCATTGGTTAATAAAGAGACTGCCTTGGACCTTTGATAGGACAGAAAATTAGGTAGGCAGAGTAGACAGAACAGAATGCTGGGAGGAAGAAGGCAGTGAGGTCAGCTGCTATGGAGCCAGCCACCAGGTCAGACATGCTGAATCTTTTCAGTAAGCCATCACCTCATGGTGCTACACAGATTATTAGAAATGGGTTAGTCAAGATGTGGGTGTTAGCCAAGAAGAGGCTACATATAATGGGCCAGGCAGTGTTTAAAAGAATACAATTTGTGTGTTGTAATTTTGGGGCATAAGTTAGCCAGGCAGCCAGGAGCTGGGTGGCAGAAATGCAGCCCACAGCTCTTACTACACACTGTAATTATAATAAATGCACAACTTAGTATAAAGAAAACTGCTTCACAAACCTCAAATGAGAAAATGGAATGTGCTGATTCTCTCACTCTTATTCAATATAATGCTCAAATCTCAGTCACAGAAAAAAAGCCAATAATCAAAAATGAGATATAAGTAGTAGTAAACAAAGAAATTAAATAGCAAATTTTTATACATAATATGTTCTTATATTTAAAAGATTCTCAAACTTCACCAGAAAACTCTTAGACCTGAAAATACTTTCAGCAAAGAACGGGATACAAAGACATTATACTGGATACTGCTGTTCTAGGATTCAGGTGAGAAGATTAAGTATTGAAGCTCTGTCTCTTGCCTGGGTCTTTCCCCACACATCTCCACTATGTGATTTATATTACAAAAATTATTCATAAAAAGGGTGAAGCTGTGAAAGAGAGATTCCTTAAACCAACATGTGTGTTTGTCAGACCATGGATATTTAAAAAAAATCAATTTTCCTCCTTAATAAATGTCCACCTGCTACTATTTTCAAAGCACAGTTTTTAAGTTCAATAGATTGTCTAAACAATCATTTAAAATTTATTGCAATGTTCTTCAGTCACTCAATATAAGGGCTTTGAATATTGAAGACTGTTAGTTGTCTTGCAGACACAAGTTGACATCCTCAGCCTAATGTCACATTTCCATATCTATTTTACTAAGATATCAAAAGTCCCTCTTGAACAGATCCCACAAGCCACCCTCCTGCAGCTGATTTACTGCTTAGCTCCTGATCAGTATTTCTGTGTCCATCACAGATGCTTATCTACAGGCTTAGACTACTGAGCTCTTCTTCACTCTTATCCTATATTCACATCTTTCTTCTTAATAACTTCCCCAATGTGACCACATTTTCTTCTTACCTTCCTTCAATTTTTACTGTCTTCTTAAGTGGAGGGATATAATGCCTTACTACATATCCTGAGCTGACCTGGAGATCACTACTTAGCAGACAGTCACACTGAAACTGCTACCTCAGTGTGCAACCCATCAGCCTCTTCACCCTGACTGATAAATTACATGGCACCATACCTATGATCCTTTTGGGGTTTTGCTTGCTCTCCCATTACAGGTACAGGACTCTAGAGATCCAGGAGTGCAAGATGGAAACTTTACTTCAAAGAAACTCTGCACCTCTTCATGAACCTCCTTTCGTCTTTTGCAACCTTCACATGTGAAGTAAAAAAGTTCAACGAAATGATCCTTAGCAATAACTTCTGCTGAACATCTTTGAATTTTTCAAGATTACAGTCCTAGCTCTGTAGAGGGAAACTGTATTGTATGACTTTCCTAGTGCTACACAAGCAGTTATCATAAACTCAGTGCCTTACAATCTCAGTACCTACTAACTGAGCACAATGTGTCTGGGTCTTCTTCTCAGGCTATCACAGGTAAGTCAAGGTGTTGTCAAGTCTGCATTCTGTTCTGGATTCTTAAAAATATCTCACTGTATGACCAGTGAATTTGTTGATACAATTTTTTTTGAAATTTCACATCACAAAGTTTTGCATGATTACTATCTTACTTGTGTCAGGATTAGAATACTGATCTGCTTTGTCCAATTGCTGTCAGAATTACTAGTGAATACGCAGTAAGGAATCATCAAGGGTATAGAAGATCTCAAGATTGCTACTATTCAGCCTGAACCACAAGATGTTGGTTGAACTCTATCCCCAAACACAGAAAAATAAGTATTATATTCACATACACAAAGAGTCTTTTCTCAAACAAATGTATATATTGAACCAAAGAGAAAAAATAACAAATTGATGTGATTCTTTTTTATCATAGATGAATAAATTTTCTTGCACATTTGTACCTTTTTACAGTCCATTTCTCTGTTGATAAACACTGGGTTGATTTAAATTCTTACTGTTGGGAATAGTTCAGCAATAAACATGGGTGTGGAAGCATATCTCTTTAAAGCTGATTTACATTTGTTCTGGAAAATACATAATGCAGGAGTAAATAAATCATATTGCAATTTCATGTTTTCTTGAGGCATCTCCATACTGGAATTCATAGTGACTGTATATCAGTTTACAGATCCTCAAGCAGCATATACTGCGTGCTCTTCCTGTCCTGTTTTACCACAGTTTATAGTCAGTTTTATGATTTGCTTTTAATTCATCATTGAAATGAATGATTTTTATGATTTTGCTTTGGTTTCTATCTCAGTGACAAGTTGGGAGATACTAAAAGCCATAGAAGATCATCTAGAAGTCACTAACTAACTTCAGAAGAGCACAGATTATTGATGTTCAGCAGCTTTCTTTACCTCCATTCTTACTATTTATTTAGAAGAGATTGGAAAATGTTTATTCTTTTCCTCCATATTGCCATGCTGAAGATGGTGGAGCTGAAAGCCCCATTAAGCTTTTGCCTGGATGAAGCTGTGTTTCCCATGGGGCACAAAACTAAGCTGTTACTTGTTTTCTAATGTTCTTCTTCTCACACAATTTTAGGAAATTTTCTGATATTCCAAGGATAAGTAAGATATGGTAGAAGGAGGATCAGCTAAGTAGGGAGGGCTCCATTTTAATCTTTCTCACTCTTTGTTTAGATTGCCTGACTTTTACACCTTATTAAATGGCAAGATCCTCAGCTGCCATTATGCTCATTTTGAGGATGAAATATGACTTCCCTAGGTATTTATTTAGTGTAGAGTCTATGGAAGATGGTCCCGTGTCCCATGAGATCAAGATAATCAACATCTGTCTTCCTGGCTCCACAGCTGTGAACAAATTAATCTCTGTTGTTTTCAGCCAGTAGGTTTGTAGTAAGTTCACATTTAATCACAGCCTAAGGATTCTAATGCACAAGGTTGGAAACTGGATTTTTGGGACAGTAGTAACTAAACATTCTTTGGTTTTTCTCCTATACATAAAAGATCATGAATATTGTGTCCTTTTATTTTCTGTGATTCCCCCCTTATATAATGTGAAAATACATGTTTAATTGCAGGAGCATTTGGATTTGTAAGACCCAGTCTCCGTGTGTTTTATTTGCATGATAAATGGTAAATGGCATGAAACCACAGTCTGATCTCATTGCAGCTGTTACAAAGCACAAAGTTCTGCAAAGATTGAGAGCATAGCACAACTTGTTAGACACTGAAAGGAGCATTTATTCATCTGTCATATTTTTAGACACCACCTGGAGCAGAGTTACTAAACTGTCTTATTTTTACCTTGAGATTGGTAATTTCATTAATTGACACTTTGCTTATCTCTCTCTTATGATGGTGTTACAAATTGACAAAGAAATCAGAATATGCTTTTCAGAAATAATTTAACATTTTATATATGAAAAGTAGGTTTATAAAATTAGATAATAAATGAAAATAAATGATAAATACATGATACTTAAATGTATATTTAATTTTCAATAATAATCTTGGCTTAATGCTAAAATGTTAATGTTAGAAAACTACTTTGATTTAGATATCAAATGCCTAAAGTGCCTTGTAAGCACTTGATTAATAACACACACTTCGAAAGATCATCTCCATGCACAGGTTAGATTGGCCTAGAACTTGTGCCCCAGGCTGATCTGAAATATATAATTCTCCTTATTATGTCTCTCCAGGTCTAAGATTAAAGATATGATTCCCAACATCTTGACATGACATTTTATTTGTTTATTTTGTTTCTTGTACTTTATACATAATACTGTCTTTACTTCTTATATGTTCTTTAAGAGTTCACCAACCTGAAGTAGAGATATGTTCTGTGAAATAAGTTATTGCTTCTGATTTTCATTCATACCCAAACATTTTTTCTTTGTATAGCTTCAATATCTGGTACCGTGATCTATTGATCTCTGTAAAATTATTGCTTGATTTAAGATAACAGTGTTCCCTTCTGGAGAGGATTTTTAGTGTTCACATTGTCAGGAATACTATTTTCACCCACTTACAATACTGTTAATTTGTAAGTGATCTTATAAAATGCATTATGGAATAAACACTCTTGGTAAGTATTGGTCTACAACAATGAAATTTTAAAAGAAATCAAGTTTGTTTTCTTCCTCTTCTATTTCCCACAATTTATCATCTTATTTCAGTTCCATAATTTGTGCAGAGGACACTTGTTTGTTTCGGCAGGATATACCATTGATTGAGATTTAAGATTCTCTCATCTCAATCTTAATGTTAACCAGGATTTGCATAGAGAGAATTCTGGGAGGCACTTTTTTAAGTCTAGAACCTGGAGTACAATGTTGGTGGCACTGTCCATTGTCCTCTATTAAGTTTAGTTTTAAAAATAGGATAACATGAACAAATTTAACCTCCATTTTCTCTCTCTGTTATTCTTCTTTCCTTTCTCCATCATTTCTTTCTTTTATTGAATTTCAAATTTCAAAGGAACTCTAAGTTCCTTCGGTTGTGATTTTTTTGGAACATAATTCATCACTTCCATAGTATTGTTAATCTTAGACAGCTTTCCTAATATTCTGCAAAACAAACTGATTTTAAAATATTGTGAATTTTAAACCAAAGTTGTCATTAGAGTGCCTAAGAGATATCTGTTTGAGTACTGTAAGATAATATCATTCAGTGATTGCTCACACTCCCCATGTTGTTATTTTTGCCTGTTGATTGACACCAGCTAGTCACACACACTGCCCATGCATTTTCTAAGATATTTGCTAACTGCTTTGCATAGGCTCCTCCAACTCAGTACAACCACCTTGAACTTATAAACCAAGCCATTTCAGTGAGAACTGACATGCAGGGGGATCAACATGGTGTCACAACCCCAGGTTATCCTTTCCCTGCTGCTTTTGGTGTTTGGTGAAGAATTCAAAAGTATTATAATCTTTTTAGAGTCATTTCTTTGTATATAAGATATTTACAATATGTGTCATGATAGAATTTGTCTTATACAATAATATTCTGACAATATGTGACATGATATTACAAAGATATTAAATTCAATTTTTTCTATGATGTTCCAAAGTAAAGTAACATGTAATAGCAGTTACTAAGTAGGGAGGTTTGCAATTTAGGCTATTGTACTATAGGTAGAGATTGCATGAATTTTACATCATAATAAATGACAACATCCTTAGTTCCCATTATGTTATTTTTACAATAAAATATGTCTTCACTGGGCCTTCATTAACAGTGGTGTCCATGGA
>JABTXL010016632.1:12635-67809 GCA_025134845.1 Neodon shergylaensis | reverse complement strand
ACAGAGATCTTGTCTCAAAAAAACCCAAAAAATACCCCCACAGTTAAGTGAAATAACAAAACAAGGATACAGTGAACCTTGATAACACTGTGAAATTATTCTACTTGTTATCTTATGAATAATGTCAAATAAAATTTTGTGTGTTTGGTTTCTCCTATCATTTTTTATAAAAACCAACAACAAAATGGCTTGGGAATGATTTGTCTTTCTTTGCTTAACTCACTAATGATACATTGATACAAACCAAAAAAATGAATACAGTGTAAGTCATAATCAGTTTATCCATATTCAAGTCTCCAGAAGCAATAGTTAGTGATGTATCAAAAGATTCAATAAACTGCAAACCACTCCTGGGACTGCAGGTTATCTTTAGTGGCAAAATAAGACTTGCTGCATCATTTTTTCCCCATTTTTGTTAGTAACTCTATATTCTTCCACATTATTATTTGGTAATTCCATTTATATTTCTATCTTATATGTACATATTGGCACTGGGATTTGTCTCTACTGCAAGGACTGACTTTTTGGGATCCTATTCTCTTTGTATGTATACCTTCCTAAGCCTGCATATAGGGGGAAGGGCCTTGGACTTTCCACAGGGCAGGGTGCCTTGCCCTCTCTTAGGACTGGAGGGGGTGAATGTGGGTTGAGTAGGAGGGATGTGGGAGGAAGGGAGGAAGTAGGAATTTTGACTATTATTATTTATAAAGTAATAAAAAATCCTTGCTATTGACATGGTATTTTTAATGAAACTCTGAGGCCTCCAGCATATTTCATATTAACAACTAATCAATTTTATCATTACTTGTGCTAGAGGACCTGGCAATATCTATATCTATATCTATATCTAATCATCTATATCTATATCTATGGGATGATTCTTACTCCTGACTATTTCATGCAACTATATAAATAATAAACATAAATCTGACTTATCAGAAATAAGTTCAGCAATTTCAATATGTATGACAAATCTTTCTGCATATTGAGAATCAGTAACTATATTAAGTGGTTCTGAAAAAGCTAATAATACTATAAGAATAGCATATAATTTTGATTTCTGATCTGAATTATAAGTACTTAGAGACACTTTAATTATTTTTCTAACTTATAACCTGCCTTTCCTAATTTATTTGCATCAGTATAGAATGCCAGCACTCCAGAAATAGGGTAATGTATAGCATAAATAATAAAAACCCAGAGACATATATTGGGGTTCAACCTGAAGATCAGAAAAGTAAAGCAGCCAATCACTGGGTCTTACCTCTACCTCAGACCAAAAATGGGTGATCCTGTCTCCATGAATTCTCATATTTATACTGAGTGTGAGACCTGTCTCCTCCTGTTTTATACTCATCTCTAGTGCTGGGATTAAGGGTGTACAACACCACTGCCTGACCTGTATATCTGACTAGTGTGACTGCTTTGCACTGATCTTCAGGCAAGCTTTATTTATTATAACACAAATAATATACCACCATATTTCCCATCTTTGTCTAAAATAAAAAGGCTACAACTAATATAAGAAAATCTATAGATAATAACTACAATAAACATATACAATATGTACTGGCAATAAATACACCAACAATGTCTAGTCCATTTGCATTTGACAAGTTCAGAGAAACCCCATTATCTATCCTACCATGGTGAGTCCAATGTCTTGTACCTAATTTACTTCCTATTATGACTTGCCTTACTATCCAAAACTATCTTTTGATGTCTCTCAACCTTATACACTTTGCACCTCTTTAGTGATTTTCTTTTATGTGTTTTGTAAAGAAGGAAAACTATAATTGTCTAGTCTTCAACTCCCTCGGGGACACAAGAAGGAAGTAATATTAACTGAGTTAAGCAATGACTGCAAGCAAGCAACTTCCAAAATATGTGAGAAATGTCAGAAACAGCTGGCTGTCATGACAGTCACCCAAGGTTCCTCTGCAACACTGGAGCACCCATCTTCAGCCTACTGGCCTAGCATAGCTGACAGACTTTCTATAAAGCCAGATTTTTGAATAACTAGTCTTATTTTGATTTAGCAGTCACTCTCTTTTGTGTCCTGCTTATCCAAATAGGACAGCATATTATCAGTAGTTAAGGCAAGGAAATTTTCTTGCCCAGTGGTTTACTTATGCCACAAGGAAAGTAAACCCCATGTGGAGTATCTTTGACGCCCATCATCTTCTCTGAAATAAATTGGTGCTCCCAGGAGCAGATACATCTCATTCTCATAGAAATGAAAGTGCTTTGATTGATGAGGGTCATCTGTCTATCTGTTGCTTTCATTTTTTAATTAATAAAGAAAGCTGCTTGGCCTGATAGGGCAGAATTTAAATAGGTGGAGAAGACAGAACAGAATCTGGGAAGAAGGGAAGTGAGCCAGTCGCCATTGCTCTTCTCTCTGAGATGGATGCAGGTTAAGAATATTCCCAGTAAGACACCACCTCATGGTGCTACACTCATTAGAAATGGGTTAATCAAGATGTGAGAGTTAGCCAGTAAGAGGCTAGAGCTCATGGGCCAAGCAGTGTTTAAAAGAATACAGTTTCCGTGTAATTATTTTGGGTAAAGCTAGCCAGTGGCCGGGATCCCTCCTGGGTGGCGGGAAGTGACCCACTGCTCGCTTGTGTTATTAAAACGTCTTAAATGCCATATTCTGCTGATCTCTGAAGTGTTTGAAGATGATCTTTCTATCTAAAATATATTTTTGTTTGAACTTGAAAATGTACCTAGTGTCCTAATGTGACTAAAATTTCAATTATAATAGATGACTAATTACTAACCCTGTGTTTTCTTTTCTTTTTTCCTTTTCCTTTCCTTTATTTTGTTTTTCATTCTTTTTCCTTTTTGAAACAGGGTTTCTCTGTGGCTTTGGAGACTGTCCTGAAACTAGCTGTGGTAGACCAGGCTGACCTCGAACTCACAGAGATCTGACTGCCTCTGCCTCCCGAGTCCTGGGATTAAAGGCATGTGCCACTACCACCTGTACTCTTGTATTTTCTTATTATCTGAAACAGTTGGTAATAAGAATTTTCAAGGACTAGAAATTTGCTGACATTGTTTTTTTTTGCTTTATAAATAATACCATTTAAAATTTCCACCTCCACCCATTTCCCTTCCACTCCCCAACTCACCCTCCTACCTCACCCTCCAGTCCTAAGAGAGGGCAGGGTACCCTGCCCTGTGGGAAATCCAAGGCCCTGCCCCCTCCATTCAGGCCTAGGAAGGTGTGCATCCAAGCAGACTAGGATCCCTAAAAGCCAGTACATGCAGTACAATCAAATAACAGTGCCATTATCATTGGCTTTTCAGTTCCCATTGTCAGCCACATTCAGAGTCTGGTTTTATCAAATCCTCATTCAGTCCCAGTCCAGCTGGCCTTGGTGAGCTCCCCTTAGATCAGTCACACCGTCTCAGTGGGTGGATGAACCCCTTGCAGTCCTGACTTTCTTGCTCATCTTCTCCCTCTTTCTGCTCTTCAATAGGACATTGGGAGCTCACTCCAGTGCTCCAATGTGGGTCTCTGTCTCTATCTCCATCCATCACCAGACAAAGGTTCTATGGTGATATTCAAGATATTCATTGGTGTGGTTATGGGACAAGGCCAGTTCAGGCACCCTCTCTTCTACTGCCCAAGGACCTAGCTGGGGACATCCTGTGGACACGTGGGAACCCCTCTAGAGCCAAGTCTCTTGCCAATGCTAAAATGGCTCCCTTAATTAAGATATCTTCTTCCCTGCTCCCATATCTGCCCTTTCTCCATCTCAACCATCCCACTCCCCAAAGCTTTCCCCAATCCTCCCCTTCTCCCTTATCTTTCCCCCTCTCCCCTACCCCCCACTCCACCCCCATCCCCGTGCTCCCAACTTTTGCCCAGAGATCTTGTCTGCTTCCAATTTCCAGGAGGATCTATATATGTTTTTCTGTGGGTTCACTTTATTATTTAGCTTCATTAGGATCACAAACTATAGGCTTAATGTCCTTTGTTTATGGCTAGAGTCCACTAATGAGTGAGTACATACCATATTCACTTTTCCATCCATTTGCACGCAAAATTCAATATGTCATTGTTTTTTTTAATACTGAGTAGAACTATAATGTGTATATGTGCCACACTTTCTTTAACCTTTCTTCCATTGAGGGGCACCTAGGTTGTTTCCAGGTTCTGGCTATTACAAATAGTGCTGCTCTTAGCATAGTTGAACAAATGCTTTTGTAGTATGATTGGGAATCTCTTGGTTATATTCCTAAGAGTGGAGGTACTGGATCCTGAGGTAGGTTGACTCTTAATTTCCTGAGAAACTGCCACACTGATTTGCAAAGGGGTTGCACAGGTTTGCATTCCCACCAGCAATGGATGAGTGTTCCCCTTGCTCCACATCCTCTCCAGTATAGGTTATCATTGGTGTTTTTGATTTTAGCCATTCTGACAGGTGTAAGATGGTATCTCAAAGTTGTTTTAATTTGCATTTCCCTGATCAGTAAGGAGATTGAACATGATCTTAAGTATCTTTTGGCCATTTGAACTTCTTCTGTTGAGAATTCACTCTTTAGTTCAGTACCCCATTTTTAATTGGGTTATTCAAATTTTTAATGTCTATTTCCTTGAGTTCTTTATATATTTTGGAGATCAGACCTTTGTCTGATGTGGGGTTGGTGAAGATCTTCTCCCACTCAGTAGGTTGTCTTTTTGTCTTAATGACAGTGTCCTTTGCTTTACAGAAGCTTCTCAGTTTCAGGAGGTCCCATTTATTCATTGTTGCTCTTATTGTTTGTGCTACTGGGGTTATATGTAGGAAGTGGTCTCCTGTGCCCATGTGTTGCAGACTACTTCCCACTTTCTCTTGTATCAGGTTCAGTGTGGTCAGATTTATATTGAGGTCTTTAATCCATTTGGACTTGAGTTTTGTGCATGGTGATAGATATGGATCTATTTTCATTCTTCTACAGGTTGACATCCAATTCTGCCAGCACCAGTTGTTGAAGATGCTTTCTTTCTTCCATTGTATACTTTTAGCTCCCTTGTCAAAAATCAGGTGTTCATAGGTATGTGGATTAATATCTGGGTCTTCAATTTGATTTCATTGCTCAACATCTCTGTTTTTATGCCAATACCAAGCTGTTTTCATTACTCTAGCTCTGTAATAGAGTTTGAAGTCAGGGATGAAAATGACTCTGGAAGCACTTTTATTGTATAGAATTGTTTGGGATATCCTGGGTTTTTTGTTTTTCCATATAAAGTTGATGATTGTTCTCTCAAGGTCTGTGAAGAATTTTGTTGGGATTTTAATGGGGATTGCATTGAATCTATAGATTTCCTTTGGTGGAATTGCCATTTTTACTAAATTGATTCTACCAATTCAAGATCATGGGAGATCCTTCCATTTTTTGGTATCCTCTTCAATTTCTTTCTTCAAAGCTTAAAGTTCTTGTCAAATAGGTCTTTCACTTCCTTGGTTAGTATTACCCCAAGATCCTTTATGTTATTTGTGGCTATCGTGAAAGGTGATGTTTCTTTCATTTCCTTCTCTGCTTCTTTATTCTTTGTGTACAGGAGGGCTACTGATTTTTTTGAGTTGATCTGGTATCCTGCCACATTATCACCTTTGGAGTTTTTCAGTAGAGTTTTGTGGTGTACTCATGTACACTATCATATCATCTGCAAATAACGAAAGTTTGATTTCTTCCTTTCCAATTTGAATCCCCTGGATCCCCTTATGTTGTCTTATTGCTATTTCTAGAACTTTAAGCACTATATTGAAGAGGTATGGAGAGAGTGGATAGCCTTGTCGTGTTCCTGATTTTAGTGGGATGGCTTTGATTTCTCTCCATTTAATTTGATGTTAGCTGTCGGCTTGCTGTAAATAGCTTTTATTATATTTATGTATGACCCTTGTATCCCTAATCTCTCCAAGACCTTTATCATAAAGGGATGTTGCTTTTATTATATTTGGTATTATATTTAGGAACCTTGTATTTCCAATCTCTCCAAGACCTTTATCATAAAGGGGTTTTGAATTTAGTCAAATGCTTTTTCAGCATCTAATGAAATGATAATATGTTTTTTTTCTTTCAGTTTATTTATAAGATGAATTACATTGATAGATTTTCATATGTTGAACCAGACATGCATCTCTGGGATGAAGCCTACTTGATCATAATGTATAATTTTTTGAATGTGTTCTTGGATTCGGTTTCCAGTTTTTTATTGAGAATTTTTGCATCGATGTTCATGAGCAGGACTGGTCTGTAATTCTCTTTCTTGGTTGAATCTTTGTGTGGTTTTGATATCAGGGTAACTATAGCTTGATAAAAAGAGTTTGGCAAAGACTCTTCTGTTTCTATTATGTGAAACAAATTAAGGAGTATAGTTATTAGCTCTTCTTGGAAGTTCTGGTAGAATTCAGCATTAAAATCATCGAGTCCTGGACTTTTTTTGATTGAGAGGATTTTGATGGCAGCTTTTATTTCCTCACGGTTTATAGGTCTATTTAAATTGTTCACTTGGTCTTGATTTAATTTTGGTATATGGAACTTATCTAATAAAATGCTCTTTACATTTTTCAATTTTCTGGCAGACAGACTTTTGTAGTAAGATCTACTGAGTTTGTGAATTTTCCCTGTGTCTGTGGTTATGTCCTGCTTTTCATTTCTGATCTTGTTAATTTACATGTTCTCTCTCTGCCATTTCATTAGTTTGGATGGTGGTTGGTCGATCTCGTTGATTTTTCCCAAGAACCATCTCTTTGTTTTATTGATTCTTTGGATTGTTTTTTGTGTTTCTATTTTGTTGATTTCAGCCCTCAGTGTGATTATTTCCAGTCTTTTACTCCTCCTGGGTGAGTCTGTTTCTTTTTTTCTAGAGCTTTTAACTGTGTTGTTAAGTCTCTAATGTGTGCTTTCTCCATTTTCCTTATGTGGGCACTTAGTGCTATGAACTTTCCTCTTAGCACTGCTTTCATAGTGTCCCATAGGTTTGGGTATGTTGTGCCTTTATTTTCATTGAATTCAAGGAAGACTTTAATTTCTTTCTTTATTTCTTCCTTGACCCAGGGATGGTTCAGTAGTTGACTGTTCAGTTTCCATGAGTTTGTAATCTTTCTGGGGCTAGAACTGTTGTTGAATTCTAACTTTATATCATGGTTATCCAATAGTACACAGGTGTTCACTCCATTTTTTTGTATCTCTGGATGTTTGCTTTGCTGCCTATTATGTGATCAATTTACAGTACATACAGTTTACATATAGTGTCTTCTAGGTGCTGCAGGAGGGCGCCCCTCCCTGTGTCCGATGCCAGGCTGAGGGGAAGAGGGGGGAATCAGGCCTGGGTCTCTTTGTAGCAGTAGAAATCCTAAGGCACACCTTTCACAGGCATTTCTAGCTCTAGTGTAAAGGTGAGTCAATTTTTCCAAAGGGCAATTAGTAAACTTCTACCAAGGTGTGTTAAAAGGCACCCACCACCGACTCAGCCCCATTTTTTTTATTGAGAAAAAGAAAAAAGTTTTCGCCTCCCCCCAGCCTCCCATTTCCCTCCCCCTCCTCCCACCCTTCTCCCCCTCCCCCCACTCCTCTCACCCTCCCTCTCCAGTCCAAAGAGTAGTCAGGGTTCCCTTTCCTGTGGAAAGTCCAAGGTCCTCCCCCCTCCGTCCATGTCTAGGAAGGTGAACATCCATACTGTCTAGGCTCCCACAAAGCCCAAACTTGAAGTAGGATCAAAACCCAGGGCCATTGTCCTTGGCTTCTCATCATCCCCCATTGTTCGCCCTCAGCCCCATTTTTAAACAATGTATCTGTTTGGGAATAATTACAAGTGCTCCCAAGATTGGTAGACATTAATGCTGGTTACAGTGAAAAACTGGGAGAAGCCTAACAGAAAGTAAAATAAAGACTATAAACAACATGTAGTGCAGATGTAATATTAGGAACAATTGCCAGTTTACATGTAATAGGGACTGTGACTGGTTTTCTCTTTCCTTCTTTTTCTATTTTTCATGTATATGTCTGTGAATACTTGAATGAGTTACATGCACCATGTGTGCGCAGATCCCATCGAGGTCAGAGAACATTGGATCCCCAGAACTGGAGTTATAGTTGGTTGTGAACCACCTGATATGGGTACTAGGAACCAACCTTTCCTTTGTAAGAGCAGCCAGCTCTCTCAACCTGAGTCATCTCTCCAATCCTTTTTTGTTTTAAGTCATATCTCCAATACTTTGTTTTTGTTGTTGTTTTTAAGACAGGTTCTCGTGTAACGCAAACTTGACTCAAACTTACTATGTTTCTAAATATGACTTTTGATGGGTCCCTTGAGGACAGGCCTTTGCACCATCACTTGATTATTTTGCACTCTTGTGGTTGATTGTTTCCAAAACAGGAACAATCTGTTGTTTTCAGCAATGTTTTTAAGGATGTTTACCCCTAAGCCATGAGAGTTACGGTGATGAGCTTCCTGTTTTTGCTGGCTTGGCCTCCCCTGCTGAGGACTGTATATACTGTGTGAGAAAGTGGAATAAAGGCTTGTCTGCAGAACCTGAAGATGGATTCTGTGTTAATCCTGACATCCCTTGCTCAGAGAACTACAGTTGCCATGCTGGCACGGCAAAGTGGAAGTTCCACTGAGATATGAAAAAGAAGGGGTAGTAGATGGGGTCGTCCAAGGCCAGTAAGGATGGATTGGGGTAAAGTGGGATCCACAAGCAGAAAGAGAGATCTGATATATCAGATATCTAAATTGTCAGAGCAGCAAGGAACCATGGTCAAACAGAGAACTGTAGAGGTTTTTCTTAAGACTATAGTTGCCGCAAGCCCGTGGTTTTTGACAGGTGGAGGTTTGAACATTTCCAATTGGAAACAGGTAAAAAGAGACTTGAAGAAATGACTGCAAAAGGAGGGTGCTGATAGCTTCCCTATATCTACCTTTTCGCTATGGCACCTGGTACACGACACCCTGCTTACTGATAAAGTGTGAATAACAAAGGAGGTTGCCACAGCCAAAGAAATACTTGAAGAAATACAAAATGAGGAGACTCACCGGTCCATAGGATTGGTGGAGGAGTTGCATAGGGACCGAAAGGAAGAGTCATGGGTACCAGGGGGAACTTTGGAATCTATCTCAAGACCAAGGCTAGTACCAAAATCTGTACACTTTCAGGTGCAAAACTAGATAGCAATAACTTCTGTGTCAGAAAATGGGGAAGACAGCCTCCTAGTGCAGAGGATAGTTTATCTGATGAGGAAGAACAGCTAACACAGGAAATTAAGGTACTTCAGAAAAGCCTGAAGTGCTGTAAGGTGAAGGATTCCTTATGTCTGCTTATAATGAGGATTGGGGAAGGAGGGAGGTACAATGGGTACTGAGAGATGTGTGGGAGACCAAAGAGGGCTCAGGAAAAAGAGGAGGTGTCTGTTTTCAGCCCCAGCACACAACTTCTCTGGTCATAGAGGTACCTGATCTGAACAATCCAGGACAGATGCTGAGACAACATGTGGCCTTGAGATTTAAGGAGATGAAGCAAGTGACAGAGGCCATGGTGGCATACAGCACTCAGGCCCCCTTTACTCTTGCCATAGTAGAATCTTTTGCGGCATTGAATCTTACACCTAGTGATTGACAGCTGCTGTGCCATTCAGTACTATCTGGAGGAGATTACTTATTGTGGAGGGGAGAATACCAAGAATAATATTTATAAACAGCCAAGTTAAATGCTCAAGTGGGATATGTACAATGCAACCTAGACATGCAAAATGGAGCAGGAGCTTTGCTGACTTGGCCAATTAAATTGCGCCCGATCCTGCCAAATGGCTGCTGCTGCTACCAAAGCTTGGAAAGCCCTGCCAAACAAAGCAATGGAGGATCAGCTGTCAAAAGTTTTACAGGGACTTCAGAACCATTTCAGGACTATGTGGATAGGCTATTGCAGTTGGCAGGGAAATATTTTGGTGATGTGACCACAGCTATGCCCATACTTAAGCAGCTGGCATTTGAGAAGGAAAATAAATACTGTAAGGAAGCCTTGTGGCCACATAAGGCAAAAAGCTTAGATGAATACATCCAGATCTGCCAGGATATTGATGGGCACTTCATTCAGGGCCAGGTGATTGCCGCTGCCATCAGGCCTGGGCAAGGACCCCGGACAACTGGGAATAAAACCTGCTTTACCTGTGATTCCCCTGGACATTTTAAAAAGGAATGTCCACAGCTCCCTTGGGGAGCTACTGCCAGACCAGGAAAGTGCCCACTCTGTAAAAGGGGAGGCCCATTGGGCAAATGAATGCAGATCTAAGACAGATATAGATGGAAGGCCTCTGTGCATCCAAGGCCAACAGCAGGGAAACTGTTAGAGGGCCCTGCTCCAGGGCCCCAGAACCTCAGTGTATGGAGCAGTGACACCAGGAATCAGGGGCTCTTACTCCAGCAGCGGCCGTATACAGTTTATTCCACAGGGCAATCCTTTTGCATTGCAGACCTCACCCATGCCACCCCAGGAAGTGCAGGACTGGACCTCAGTACCTCCACCTGAGGAGTCTTAACAGCCCAAATGGGGGTTCAAGCTTTACCCACTGTTTTTGGGCCACTTCCTAGAGGGACCTTGGGGCTTATCTTAGAAAGAAGCAGTACCATCTTGATGGGAATTCAAATATATCCTGGGGTTGTTGACACAGATTATCAAAGAGAAATAAAAATTATGACATTGGTTACTCAAGGAATTACAGTAATTCCTCAGGGGGATCATATTGCCCAATTGGTCTTGGTACCCCTAGTTAACACCTCCAACCCCACAGCCAGGTCCAGTCGGGGTAGTAAGGGTTTTGGGTCATAGGCACTGCAGCCTTTTGGGTAGCTCATATGAAATAAAGGCCACAATGAGAATTGATTATTGATGGGAAGTCATTTAATGGGATTTTAGACTCTGGAGGTTGATATGCGGCCTGCAGCTCCTACAACAGAGTGGCACCCAACGTGGTAACTAAATCCACTTAAAAACCTGAAAAGGCTTAAAAATAAGGAAGAGAGAGTTTAACACAACTTTTTGCTGTTAGTGCATGATGTAGAGAGATTTCCTGATTCAGCAATAGCGGGAAAAAAAAAGCCACGCCAGTCATTTTAAAATGTGGCTTCCTGGGCCCTGCCACCGGTGCAAACTCCGGCTATGGTGCATTTCTGGGCCCACTCAGGGTCAGGAACAAAGTAGCTGAGACCATTCTTGTGGCTCAGCTCTTCCTGCCTGGGTAGGTCCTGGGATCAGGTCTACAAAAAAGTGGCAGTTTTGAAATACCAGTTTCTGGGCTGTGCTGCCATTGTGATCTTTGTCTGGCTCCTGTAGGAGACAGAGTCTTTGAATGGAGCATTTGGAGTAAAGTGCTATGATTTGTTTGATGGGAGCTAGACTTGCTATGTGCCTAAAAGGGGGACATTGCGTGCTGCGGCTCAGAGGCACAAGCAGCTCTGCCATGCTACTGGTGCAATGAGTGGCTCCACCATGTTGGACTGAGCAGGGCAAGCAGGCAGTACCTGTTTTCGACCTAGGAATGTCACAGCTTAGATTCTTAAGTACTTAATGATTTAAAACTGCAAAACAAAAATGCTCCTGGATAGTAAAAAATTACAGATTCACAACAGGACAGATTCAGACATAAAAGACCTTTAAATGGATCACAGTGTTGGATGAGTGTACGTAGGCTTGGGACAGAGAAGTAAAAAAAATATAGAGAATAAAGTTAATGCCTTTAAAAAGGGGGTAAAGTCTTTAAAGAGACAAAATAAAGTGATAGAGTAAAAATAAGCCACATAAAAAAATAAAAAAATCACAGAGAATCTGGATTCTTTGTATTATTGTGTTTTCTTTGAATATTTTGACTGTAAAGGAGCTAAGTACAGAGAGACATTTCATTATATGGGCTGCCAAGCTAAGCCAGAATGGATATAAGGGTATTATGACTTCAGAATTTGGGTCTAAGGATTTGATGCTTTGGAGAGAGTCTTCTTTTGTTTTCACAGAGGATGAGACCCTGTGGATTGCTTCTATCCCAAAATGGTATGATAGACCACACCCTGCTGAAAGGTTGCTGTGAACACCCTCAAAAAATTACTTCACTCAACTGCCGACTGAGATGAATCGAGCACACAGGTTATACCATGAAAGACCTAAATAACAACGCCCCCATTCATCACGAAGCAGTTTGGAGAGAAATAACTACGTCCATATTCCCAAATATTGTTTATAAATGTTCTTTTATATTTAAAGGGGGATATGATATAGGTATGAATAATTTGCATTGGTATGGATTTTAAGGTCAATTTTATTATACGTATATGTATTTCTGATCTTGATTAAGGTATTGTGATTATGTAGTTCATCTAAAAATGTAGTGTATAATTACAAAATATAGGTTGTTAATGAATAATCATCAATAATAGTCAAGCTTGTAGTCACGTTAGTTAGATTTTCTAGATGTGTATAGATATATTTCAGATAGGCATTCTTCATATTTTTCAAAGACTACAGAATATGGCATTTTAAATGTTTTAATAATTTAGGGTTTTTCATGACAATGAGACACGTCTGCTCCTGGCAGCAGCAATCTACTTCAAGAGGAAGATGGGCATTGAAGAGGCTCCTTATGGAGTTTGATAGCCATTTGGACAAGAAACTGCTCTTGCCTGGACTGATGCATATACTGGACACAGAGAACCCGCAGAGAGAGGACTGCTGAACTTGCCTAAAGGTGAGATGATTCTTTGGGGTTCCTGACTCATGAAAGAGTCTGTGAGACATTCTGCAGAACACAGCAGATAGTGACTGAACTGTCTTTGAAATTTCCTGCTTCATGGAAATGTCCGCTGGGCCTGTATGCTGAAGATGGATGCCCCAACGGTACAGAGGAACTTTGGGTGGCTGTCCAGGCAACGAGATGTCTTTGTCATTTCTAGAGTTTGGAAGTTGCTTATTTCTTGTTTGCTTAGCTAATAGTATATCCTTAGGTAATAGTATAGTCTTTGATGGAGTTGAAGAATGGATAGATAGTTATAGTTTTCTTTAGTTATGATAAAGATAAAATAGATATAAATATTGTAGCTGTAATTCTTACTTGATAACTGTTTTGTTATATGTAATTTTGCTATGTTAAAGTAAAGCTTTCTTTTTGTTTAAACAGAAAAATAAGAAATGATATGGAAGAATCTTCTGTTTTGTGTTGATTTCATTGGTTAAATAAAGAAACTGCCTTGGCCCTTTAATAGGACAGAAAATTAGGTAGGCGGAGTAAACAGAACAGGATGCTGGGAAGAAGGCAGTGAGGTCAGTCACCATAATTCTCCTCTCTGAGACAGACGCAGGTTAAGATCTTTCCTGGTGAGCTACCACCTCGTGGTGCTACACAGATGATTAGAAATGGGTTAATCAAAATGTGAGAGTTAGCCCATAAGAGGCTAGAGCTAATGGGGCAAGCAGTATTTAAAAGAATACAGTTTCCATGTAATTATTTCAGGTAAAGCTAGCCGGGTGGCGGGAAGTGGCCCGCTGCTCCTATTTCTACAGGAGCTGATGTCTCTGTCCTGTCTTTACAATCCTAGCCTAAGAAGTGGCCATTAGAAAGTATTATTACCACCCTACAAGGAATAGGTCAAGCAAGTCCTAAGAAGAGTGCAAAAATATTAAAATGGCAGGATAATGAAAGCCATGAGGGTTACTTTCAGCCATATGTCCTACCAGGACTCCCTGTTAATCTCTGGGAAAGAGATGTCTTGAGTGATATGGGAGCTGTCTTGACCACTCAGCCCATACCACCAACACCAGCAGCCTAAATTATGCAGTAACTGGGATGGAGACCAGGGCAGGGGCTGGGAAAAAATCTGCAAGGCCAGTCACATCCAGTAACACCAGATAAACAAATTATGAGACTTCTGGGAGACTGAAGTGGTCTAGGTCATTTTTAGTTAGGATCACTGTTCCCAAGCCTGCCCCAGTTCCTATAACTTAGAAATCTGATGATCCAGTTTGGGCAGAGCAGTGGACCTTGACTCAAGAGAAATTGCAGGCTGCTCATGCCTTGGTCCAAGATCAGCTGCAGGCTGGTTATATTGTCCCCTCCATTTCCCCTTGGAATACACCCATTTTTATCATTAAAAAGAAATCTAAAAGATGGAGACCAATACAGGACCTCCTGGTGGTCAATGAGGTGATGCAGCCTATGGGTCCTCTTCAGCAGGGATTGCCCTTCCCTTTAGCCATACCCCGGGCTAAATAAATTATAGTGGATTAAAAGATTGCTTTTTTATTATTCTACTAGCCAAACAGAACTGTCCTCGTTTTTGCTTTTAGCCTCCCTTCAGTTAATTTTAAGAAGCCAGCTTTGAGATTCTATTGGATAATACTCCGACAGGGCATGGCAAATAGTCCTACCATATGTCAAGCTTATGTTGCTGCTGCCTTGGAGCCTTGCTGTCAGTTCCCACAGTTATCTATTGTTCACTATATGGATGATTTATTAATAGCAGGGCCTGATCAAGACCAACTGCTCAAGGCTTATACTCAAATGCAACAGGATTTAGAGAAGGCAGGGCTGATCATAGCTCCTGAGAAGGTCCAAATGCAAGCCCCATATTCCTACCTTGGGTACCAATTGGCATGGATGTAATTAAACCAAAACTATTAACTATTGACACCTCTCATCTTAAAACCTTACATGATTGGCAGCAGTTACTGGGAGACGTACAGTGGATGCGCCTCTCCCTAGCAATCAAAACAGGTTACTTAAGACCATTGTATGAAATGCTCTTGGGAGATCCTGACCCAACTTCTCCCTGAATATTGACACCTGTAGCCAGAGAAGCCTTAAGGCTTCTTCTGAACAACATTGAAAAGATCCATCTCCAGCAGATGGATTATGATCAATCATTAAATTTTGTAGTTCTTCCAAATTTACCCTTATGGGAGTCTTTTGGCAGAATGGACCTATTTTATGAGGTCATATGCCTGCCTCTCCAGAGAGGGTAGTCACCCCATACTATGAAGCTATATTACAATTGCTTTGGAAAGCTAAGAAGGTTGCTGCCCAGACGTTTGGGAAGTATGCTGACAAGATTATAACACCTTGGTGTCTGCCTGCTGGGAAGGCCTGAAGGTCCCCATAAGGGAGTGCAGGCTCCTTCAGCTTGTGCTGTCATGCCCCCTCGTTTGCCCTTTTGTCCGCAGTGTCCTTGGGATACCAGGCATCCCTGTGTCAGTGCTGAGGAGTTCCATCCGGACGGGTGAGTGTGTGCTATTCCGGGGCGGCCTGTCCCTGAAGAGAGCACAGCCTCCCCTCCCCCAGCTCCTGCTGCAGGGGTGTCTTTGCTGCACATGACCCTGCCTCCCCCAAGCCTGCCCTATTGTCTGCAAGGTCCTTGGCTCAGGAACAGTTTCCTGCTCCTGCACTAAGGCCATCTACCCAGAGGGGTGAGTGTCTGCCTGCCGGGCAGGCCTGAAGTTCCCCACAAGGGAGTGCAGGCACCTTTAGCTTATGCTGCAGGGTCTGCTGTATTCTACTTGACCCCTCCCTGCCCCCACGTTCACCCTTTTGTCAGTGGTGCCCTTGGGATATCAGGCATCCCTGTTTCAGTGCTGAGGAGTTCCATCTGGACAGTGCTGAGGAGTTTCATCCGGATGGACAGGAAGAGATGGGCAGGCACCAATGAAAGAATTCCTCCAACAACCTGAAAGGCAACATGACATCAGCCAGAATCCAGGGATCCTGAAACAAGAAGAATTGAACACCCTACTCCAGAAAAAAATAGAAGAAATTGACTTTAAACAGAACTATATGAAAATAATTGAGGACCTTAAATAGGAGGTGAAAAACTGCCACAAAATAATGGAGATGACAAACATAAAGGTAGAGGAAATGAATAAATCTCTCAAAGATACCCAAGAAAAACAAGAAAAAGCAATCAAACAGGTAAGGAAAACAGTTTAAGACTTGAAAAATGAAATGGAGGTAATGAAGAAAACACAATACGAGGAAAGGCTGGATATGAAAATTATGGGTAAATGAACAGGAACTACAGAGACAAGTATTACCAACAGAATACAAGAGATAGAAAAAAGAATCTCAGACACTGAAGATACTATAGAGGAAATAAACTCATTGATTAAAGAAAATAACAAATCCAACATATTCTTAATACAAAACATCCAGGAAATCTGGAACATCGTGAAAAAACAAAACCTAAGAATAATAGTGCTAGAAGAAGGAGCAGGATTACAGCTCAAAGGCCCAGAAAATATATTCAACAAAATTATGGAAGAAAACTTTCCCAAGCTAAAGAAGGATGTTCCTGTGAAGGTATATTAAACATACAGAACACCAAATTGAATGGATCAAAAGAAAGCATCCCCATGCCATATAATAATCAAAACACAAAACATACTGAATAAATAACAGATATTAAGGGCTGCAAAGGAAAAACGTCAAGTAACATATAAATGAAAACCTATCAGAATTACACCCAACTGCTCAATGGAAACCATGAGAGCCAGAAGGTCTTGGATAGATGTGCTGCAGACACTAAGAGAACATGGATGCAAGCCCAGACTACTATACCCAGGAAAGCTTGCATTTACCATCGATGGAGAAAAGAAGATATTCTGGGACAAAAACAGATTTAAACAATACATAGCCATAAACCCAGCCTTACAGAAAATACTAGAAGGAAAATCACAAACCAAGGAAGCCAACAACACCCATAATAACACAAGCATCTGACAACCCTCCACCAGCACAACTCAAAAAAGGGAAACACACAAACTCGACCAAAAAAAATAACCGGAGCTAACAACAACTGCTCCCTAATAACAATTATTATCAATGGACTCAATTCACCTATAAAAAGGCACAGGTTAAGAGAATGGATACGAAATCAGGATCCAACATGCTGCTGTTTACAAGAAACACACCTCAAACTCAAAGACAGACACTACCTCAGAGTAAAGGGATGGGAAAAAGTTTTCCAATCAAATGGACCAAAGAAACAAGTGGGTGTGGCTATACTAATATCTATCAAGATTGATTTCAAATTAAAATCAATCATAAGAGATGGAGATGGACACTTTATAATCAAGACAGGCACAATTCATCAGGAGGAAGTCTCTATCCTGAATATCTATGCCCCTAATATAAAAGTACCCACTTATGTATAAGAAACATTACTAGAACTTAAAGCACATCAAACCCCACACTATAATAGTAACAGATTTCAGCACTCCTCTCTCACCAATGGACAGGTCATCTAGACAGAAACTTAACAAAGAAATAAGAGAACTATCAGATGTAATGAACCAAATGGACTTAACAGACATCTATAGAACATTCCACCCAAACAGAAAAAAATATACCTTCTTCTCAGCACCACATGGAAATTGATCACATAATTGGTAACAAAGCAAACATCCACAGATACAAAGAAATTATAGTAACCACCTGTGCACTATTGGATCACCATGGAATAAAGTTAGAATTTAACAACAATTCTAACCCTATTCTAGGCTACAAACTCATGGAAAATGAACAGTCAACTAGTGAAACACCCCTGGGTCAAGGAAGAAAATAAGAAAGGAATTAAAATCTTCCTTGAATTCAATGAAAATAAAGACAGAACACACCCAAACCTATGGGACACAATGAAGGTAGTGCTAAGAGGAAAATTCATAGCACTAAGTGCCCACATAATGAAAATGGAGAAAGCACACATTAGAGACTTAACAGCACAGCTGAAAGCTCTAGAAAAAAGAAGCAGACTCACCCAGGAGGAGTAGAAGACTGGAAATAATCAAATTGAGGGCTGAAATCAACAAAATAGAAACACAGAAAACAATCCAAAGAATCAATGAAACAAAAAGCTGGTTCCTGGAGAAAATCAACAAGATTGAAAAACCCCTATCCAAACTAATCAAACGGCGGAGAGAGAATACACAAATTAACAAGATCAGAAATGAAAAGGGAGACATAACCACAGACACAGAGTAAATTCAGAGAATCATTAGATCTTACTACAAAAGCCTGTATGCCACAAAACTGGCAAATGTGAAAGAAATGGACACATACCAAAATTAAATCAAGACCAGGTGAACAGTTTAAATAGACCTGTAAGTCACGAGGAATTGGAAGCTGTCATCAGATACTTCCCTACCAAAAAAAGCCCTGGACCAGATGGTTTCAATGCAGAATTCTAACAGAACTTCCAAGAAGAGCTAATACCTATATATATTCCTTAATGTGTTTCACAAAATAGAAACAGAGAAGTCATTGCCAAACTCCTTTTATGAAGCTAAAGTCACCCTGCTCTTGGATTGGGAGGATCAACATAGTAAAAATGGCAATTCTACCAAGGGCAATTTATAGATTCAATGCAATCCCCATTAAAATCCCATCAAAATTCTCCACAGAACTTGAGAGGACAATAATCAACTTTATATGGAAAAACAAAAAACCCAGGATAGCCAAAACAATCTTATACATAAAGGAACATCTGAAGAAATTACCATCCCTGACTTCAAACTCTATTACAGAGCTTCAGTATTGAAAACAGCTTGGTATTGGCATAAAAACAGAGAAGTCGATCAATGGAATTGAGTAGAAGACCTGGATTTTAACCCACAAACCTATGAACACCTGGTTTTTGATAAAGGAGCTAAAAGTATTCAATGGAAGAAAGAAAGCATCTTCAACAAATGGTGCTGGCAGAACTGGATGTCAACCTGTAGAAGAATGAAAATAGATCCATATCTATCACCATGCACAAAACTCAAGTCCAAATGGATTAAAGACCTCAATATCAGCCCGAACACACTGAACCTGATAGAAGAGAATGTGGGAAGTATTCTACAATATATGGGCACAGGAGATAACTTCCTAAGTATATCCCCAGCAGCACAGACATTAAGGACAACATTGAATAAATGGGACCTCCTAAAACTGGGAAGCTTCTGTAAAGCAAAGGACATTGTCACTAAGAAAAAAAGGCAACCTAATGACTGGGAGAAGATCTTCACCAACCCCGCAACAGACAAAGGTCTGATCTCTAAAATATATAAAGAACTCAAGAAACTAGATTTTAAAATGCCAATTAACCCAATTAAAAAATGGGGCACTGAACTGAAGAGAGAATTCTCAACAGAAGAAATTCAAATGGCCAAAAGGACACTTAAGGTCATGCTCAACCTCCTTAGCAATTAGGGAAATGCAAATTACTTTTACTTTTTGAAACAGTTTCTCTGTATATCTTTGTCCTGGAATAACTCTGTAGACCAGTGATGGAGGACGGTCATTGGTTAATTAATAAAGAAACTGCTTGGCCTCATAGGTTAAAACATAGGTGGGTTGAGTAAACAGAACAGAATGCTGGGAGTAAGAGGAAGTGAGCTCAGACTCGATAGCTCTCCTCTCTGGGGCAAATGCGATGAAGCTCCGACCCAGGATGGGCATAGGCTAGAATCTTCCCAGTAAGCGCACCTTGGGGTGCTACACACATTAATAGAAATGGGTAATCAAGATGTAAGAATTAGCCAGTAAGAAGCTAGAGCTAATGGGCCAAGCAGTGCTTAAAAGAATACAGTTTCTGTGTAATTATTTCGGATAAAGCTAGCCATGCGGGAGCCAGGGCGGCCTGAATGCAGCCCTGCTGCTCCTTCAACAGAATGGCACCCAGACGTGTGGACAACTGAATCCACTGAAAGCCTGAGAAAGCTTGGGAAAGAGTAAGCATGTTTTCTTGGTAGCAGCAATTTCTGGGGTCTGCTCTGCTTGCTAATGGCAAGCAAGCATTCTCATTAAGAGAGGCTTCCTGACTCAGCTTTAACTGCAAAACCCTGCAGCTCTTAAGAGGTCCTGCCACGAAACACTTAAATGGTGTTGATAAAAGCCGACTGAATGCTTGTTTGTTTTCAGCTGTAGCAGGAAAAAAGTTGTGCTGTTTTAAAATGCCGGTTTTCTGGGCCATCCTGCCAGGAAAACTCTGACTCAGACTCAAGCAGGTAGTCTGACTGAATGTGGTCTGTGAGCAGAATGCTGTAGTTTGCTTTCTAGCAGGGACCTTAAAACACCTTAGAGTTGTGGCGGTAAACATGGCTACAACCGGTACCTCTGCCATGAGGCTGAAAAGCTAAGGAATGGGCTGGATCTAGCTGCCAAAGCCACGGCTTTAATGCTACCCATATTGCTCCGTAATTTAAAGGCTCTTGTGTTCAGAAAAAGAGAGAGAGATACAGTAAAGAGAGATTCAAAAAAAAACTTTAAATGATTTACAGTGTGTTAAAAATATATGCAAGCTAAAAGTTAAAGTTCTTAAAAGTAAAAAAAAGAAAGAAAGAGAATAGTTGGGTGTGGTAGTACACACTTTTAATCCCAACACTTGGAAGGCAGAGGGAGATTGACCTCTGAGACTTCTAGGTGTGGTAGCACATGCCTTTAATCCCAATGCCTCGGAGGCAAAGACAGGCAGATCTCTGAGAGTTCAAGGACAGTCTGGTCCACAGAGTTATTCCAGGTCAAAGATATACAGAGAACTGTCTCAAAAAGCAAAAAGTTAAAAGTAAAAATAAATGAAATAAAGGTTAAAATAAAGCACACAAAGATGGAAAATACACAGAGAATTTTGATACTGTATGCTATTATGCTGTGTTTGAATTGTTTGAATGCTGAGGAAGGAGCAACAGCTGCTAAAAGAAATTTGTTTATAAATGCTGCTGAACTAATCCAACATAGATATTTTGAAAATACCTTGACTTCAGAATTTCCATCTAAGGATATGATACTTTGGAAAAGAGATTCTTCTTTTGTTTTCACAGACGATGACACCCTGTGGATTGCTTCCATCCCAATGTGGTATGATGGACCACGCCCTCCTGAAAGGTTGCTGTGAACACCCTCAAAAAATTACTTCGCCCATTCCCAACCCTTTACTCTGAGTAGACTTCCCACAGGGCAGGGAAACTTGATTGCTCTTTGGGCTAATGAGGGAGGGGGACTTGATTGGGGAGGGGGAGGAAAATGGGAGGCGGTGGCGGGGAAGAGTCAGAAATCTTTAATAAATAAATAAAAATTAAAAAAAAATTACTTCACTCAACTGACAACTGACATGAACCTAGCAGATAGGTTATCCCATAAAAGACCTGAATAACAGCGCCCCCATTCATCAGGAAGCAGTTTGGAGAGAAAAAACTGCGCCCATATTCCCAAATATTGTTTATAAATGTTCTTTTACATTTAAAGGGGGATATGGTATAGGTATGAATAATTTGCATTGATATGGATTTGGCTTTAGTGATTTAAATTTAAGGTTAATTTTGTTATATGTATATGTGTTTCTGATCTTGATTAAGGTATTGTGATTGTGTAGTTCATTTAAAAATGTAATGTATATAGGTTGTTAATGGATAATCAATAATAGTCAAGCTTGTAGTCATGTTAGTTAAGATTTTCTAGATGTACATAGATATATTTTATATAGGCATTCTTCATATTTTTCAAAGATTATCGAATATGGCATTTTAAATGTTTTAATAACTTAGGGCTTTTCATGACAATGAGACATGTCTGCTCCTGGCAGCACCAATCTACTTCAAAAGGAAGATGGGCATCAAAGAGGCTCCTTATGGAGTTTGATAGTCATTTAGGCAAGAAACTGCTCTTGCCTGGACTGTTGCATAAACTGGACACAGAGAACCCTCAGAGAGAGGACTGCTGAACTTGCCTAAAGGTGAGATGATCTTTCAGGGTTCCTGATTCATAAAGGAGTCTGCGAGACATTCTGCAGGACACAGCAGACAGTGACTGAACTGCCTTTGAAATTTCCTGCTCTCTGGATACAATGGGCCTGTAGGCTGAAGATGGATGCCCCAATGGTACAGAGAAACTTTGGGTGGCTGTCCAGGCAGCGAGATGTTTCTGTCATTTCTAGAGTTTGGAAGTTGCTTATTTCTTGTTTGCTTAGGTAAGACTGTATCTTTCTGGAGTCTTTGATAGAGTTGAAGAATAGTTAGTTATAGTTTTCCTTAGTTATGATAAAGATAAAATAGATGTAAATATTGTAATTTTTACTTGATAACTGTTTTCTTATATGTAATTTTGCTATGTTAAAGTTAAAGCCTTCCTTTTTTGTTTAAACAGAAAAAGGGGAAATGATGGAGGAAGGTCATTGGTTAATTAATAAAGAAACTGCTTGGCCTCATAGGTTAAAACATAGGTGGGTGGAGTAAACAGAACAGAATGCTGGGAGGAAGAGGAAGTGAGCTCAGACTTGATAGCTTTCCTCTCTGGGGCAGATGCGATGAAGCTCCGACCCAGGATGGACGTAGGCTGGAATCTTCCCAGTAAGCGCACCTTGGGGTGCTACACATATTAATAGAAATGGGTAATCAAGATGTAAGAATTAACCAGTAAGAAGCTAGAGCTAATGGGCCAAGCAGTGCTTAAAAGAATACAGTTTCCATGTAATTATTTCGGATAAAGCTAGCCATGCAGGAGCCAGGGCGGCTGGAAAGCAGCCCTGCGGCTTCTTCAACAGACCAGGCTGTCCTTGACCTCTCAGAGATCACTCTGTCTCTGCCTCCCAGGCATTGGGATTAAAGGCGTGTGCTACCACACCTTGAAGTCACAGAGGTCAATCTCCCTCTGCCTCCCAAGTGTTGGGATTAAAGTTGTGTACTAGCACACCCAAATACTCTTTCTTCCTTTCTTTTGTTTTTTACTTTAAGAACTCTAACTTTCCTCAGCTGCCCCAGGAACTAACTGGGGACATCGCCCTGGGCATCTGGGAGCACGTCTAGGTCCAAGTCTCTTGCCAACCCTAAAATGGCTCCCTTAATTAAGAAATGTGCTTCCCTGCTCCCCTATCCAGCCTTCCTTTATCCCAATCATCCCGTTTCCCCAAGTTCTCCCCATCCTCCCCTTCTCCCTTTTCTCTCCCCATCTCCCCTTATCTCCCTCCCACCCCACCCCCAAGATCCCAATTTTTTGCCCGGCATTCTTGTCTACTTCCCATAACCAGGAGGATAGCTATATGTTTTTCTTTGGGTTCACCTTCTTATTTAGCTTCTTTAGGATATCAAATTGTAGACTCAGTGACCTTTATTTATGGCTAGAAACCAATTATGAGTGAGTACATCCCATGTTCATCTTTTTTAATCTGGGTTACCTCACTCAGGATAGTGTTTCCTATTTCCATCCATTTGCATGCAAAATTCGAGAAGCCATTTTTTTTAACCACTGAGTAGTACTCTAATGTGTATATATTCCACACTTTCTTCATCCATTCTTCCATTGAAGGACATCTAGGTTGTTTCCAGGTTCTGGCTATTACAAATAATGCTGCTATGAACATAGTTGAACAAATGCCCTTGTCATATGATCAGGCTTCTCTTGGGTATATTCCCAAGAGTGGCATTGCTGGGTCCAGGGGTAGGTTGATCCCGAATTTCCTGAGAAACCACCACACTGATTTCCAAAGTGGTTGCACAAGTTTGCATTCCCACCAGCAATGGATGAGGGTACCCCTTCCTCCACAACCTCTCCAGCAAAGGCTATCATTGGTGTTTTTGATTTTAGCCATTCTGATGGGTGTAAGATGATATCTCAAAGTTGTTTTGATTTGCATTTCCCTGATCGCTAAGGAGGTTGAGCATGACCTTAAGTGTCTTTTGGCCATTTGAACTTCTTCTGTTGAGAATTCTCTGTTCAGATCAGTGTAGCCATACTGATGAATATCTTGCATATCACCATAGAACCTTCATCTGGCGATGGATGGAGATAGAGAAAGAGACCCACACTGGAGCACCGGACTGAGCTCCCAATGTCCCAATGAGGAGCAGAAGGAGGGAGAACATGAGCAAAGAAGTCAGGACCACAAGGGGTGCACCCACCCACGGAGACAGTGGGGCTGATCTATTGGGAGCTCACCAAGGCCAGCTGGACTGTGACTGAAAAAGCATGGGATAAAACCGAACTCTCTGATCATGGCGGACAATGAGGGCTGATGAAAAGCCAAGGACAATGGCATGGGGTTTTGTTCCTACTTCAAGTTCAGGCTTTGTGGGAGCCTAGCCAGTTTGGATGTTCACCTTCCTAGACCAGGATGGAGGGGGGAGGATTTTGGACCTTCCACAGGGCAGGGAACCCTGACTGCTCTTCAGGCTGGAGAGGGTGGGGGAGAGGAGTGGGGGAAGGGGGAAAGGAGTGGGGGGAGGGGGGAGGAGTGGGAGGGAAATGGGAGGCTGGGAGGAGGCGAAAAAAAATTTTTTTCAATAAATTAAAATAAAAAAATAAAAAAAAGAACTCTAACTTTTAGCCTGCATATATTTTTAACACACTATAAATCATTTAAAGTTTCTTTTCTTGTTTTTGAATCTCTCTTTACTGTATCTCTCTCTCTTTTTCTGAACACATGAGGCTTTAAATTACTGAGCAATATGGGTAGGATTAAAGCTGTGGCTTTGACGGCTGGATCCAGCCCATTCCTGAGCTTTCCAGCCTCATGGCAGAGGTACTGGCTGTAGCCATTTTTATTGCCACAACTCTATGGCATTGCAAGGTCCTTGCCAGCAAACAAGCTACAACACTCAAATGCTCTTTCTGTAGCTGACCTCCTGCCTCAAAGAGTCAGAGTTCGCCCTGGCAGGATGGCCCACAAAGCCGGCATTTTAAAACAGCCCAGCTTTTTTCCTTCTACGGCTGAAAACTGAAAAGCATGCATTCACCTTTTCATAAGCACCAATTAAGTGTTTCGTGGCAGGACCTCTTAAGAGAGCTGCAAGCTTTGCAGCTGAAGCTGAGTCAGGAAGCCTCTCTTAAATGAGAGTGCTTGCTTGCCTCTAGCAAGCAGAGTAGACCAGAGAGAGTGCTGCTACCAAGAAACCATGCACAACATTGTCATTTTGTTCTAGAATTACTTCCCAAGCTGTCTCAGGCTTTATGTGGAAGCAGTTGCCCCACGTTGGGTGCCATTCTGTAGTGGGAGCTGAGGGCTGCGTTCCTGCCACCCAGCTCCTGGCTGCCTGGCTAGCTTATGCCTCAAAATAATGACACACAAACTATATTCATATAAACATTGCTTGGCCCATTTCTATTAAAGTGTGTAGCACCATGAGGTAGTGACTTATCTTGCCTAACCCATATTTAGTAATCTGTGGGAAAGATTCAGCATGTCTAACCTGGTGGCTTGCTTCATCGCTTCTGCCTCAGAGAGCAGAGCTATGGCGTCTCCGCTCAATTCCCTTCTTCCCAGCATTCTGTTCTGTTTACTCCGCCTACCTAATTTTCTGTCCTATCAGGGCCAAGGCAGTTTCTTTATTTAACCAATGACCTTTCTCTATCAAAAAATGGCCTAGACCACTTCGGTCTCCCAGCAGTCTGGTAATTTGTTCATCTGGTGTCACTGGCTGCAACTGACCCTGCAGATTTTTTCTCCAGCCCCTGCCTTGGTCTCCATCCTAGTTGCTGCATAATTTGGGATGCTGCTGGTGGTGGTGTGGGCTGAGTGGTCAAGACAGCTCCCATCTCACTCAGGACATCTCTTTCTTAGAGATTAACAGGGAGTCCTGGTAGGACATATGGCTGAAAGTAACCCTCATGGCTTTCATTATCCTGCCATTTTAATATTTTTGCACTCTTCTGGGACTTGCTTGACCTATTCCTTGTAGAGTGGCAGTACTACTTTCTAATGGTTACTTCTTAGGCTAGGATTGTAAGGACAGGACAGAGACATCAGCTCCAGAGTCTAAAATCCCATTAAATGACTTCCTATCAATAATCAATTCTCATTGTGGCATTTCTTTCATATGAACTACCCCAAAGGCTGCAATGCTGGATGACCCAAAACCTTTAGTACCCTGACTGTACCTGGCTGTGGTGTTGGAGGTGTTAACTAGGGGTACCAAAACCAATTGGGCAATATGATCCTCCTGAGAAATTACTGTAACTCCTTGAGTAACCAATGTCATAATTTTTATTTCTCCTTGATAATCTGTATCAACAACCCCAGGATGAATTTGAATTCCCCTCAAGATGGTACTGCTTCTTCCTAAGATAAGCCCCAAGGTCCTTCTAGGAAGTGGCCCAAAAACATTAGTACGTAAAGCTTGAACCCCATTTGAGCTGTTAAGACTGCTCAGGTGGAGGTACTGAAGTCCATTCTTGCACTTCCTGGGGTGGTGCAGGCACAGTCTGCAATGCAAAAGATTTGCCCTGTGGAATAAACTGTATACGGACACTGCTGGGGTGAGAGACCCTGATTCCTGGTGTCACTGCTCCATACACTAAGGTTCTGGGGCCCTGGAGTGAGGCCCTCTGGCATTTTCCCTGCTGTTGGCCTTGAACAGGCAGAGGCCTTCCATCTATATCTGTCTTAGATCAGCAATGGGCCCCCCTTTTACATTGTGGGCACTTTCCTGATCTGATGGTAGCTCCCTGAGGGAACTGTGGACATTTATATTTAAAATGTCCAGGGGCACCACAGTTAAAGCAGGTTTTATTCCCAGTTGTCCAGGGTTTTCACCCAGGCCTGATGGCTGCAGCAATCACCTGGCCCTGAATGAAGTGCCCATCAATATCCCGGCAGATCCGGATGTATTCATTTAAGCTTTTTGCCTTACGTGGCTACAAGGCTTCCTTACAGTATTTATTTGCATTCTCAAATGCCAGCTGCTTAACTATGTGCATAGGTGTAGTCACATCACCAAACAATTTCCCTGCCAACTGCAATAGCCTATCCACATAGTCCTGAAATGGCACTGAAGCCCTTGTAAAAATTTTGCCAGTTGATCCCCTGTTGCCTTGTTTGGCAGGGCTTTCCAAGCTTTGGTAGTGGCAGTGGCCATTTGGATATATACAGCAGGATTGAGCACAATTTGATTGGCTAAGTCAGCATAAGCTCCTGCTCCAGTTAGCATGTTTAGGTTGTACTGTGCCTCTCCTGTTTGAGCATTTAACCTAGCTGTTTGTAAGCAATTTTCTTGATATTCTCCCCTCCACAATAAGTAATCTCCTCCAGATAGTACTGCATGTCATAGCTGCTGCAAATCACTAGGTATAAGATTCAATGCTGCAAAAGATTCTGCTATGGCAAGAGTAAAGGGTGCCTGAGTGCTGTATGCCACCATGGCCTCTTTCAATTGCTTCATCTCCTTAAAGCTCAGGGCCACATGTTGTCTCAGCATCTGTCCTGGAATGTTTGGATCAGGTACCTCTATGACTGGAGCAATTATGTGCTGGGGCTGAAAATAGACACCTCCTCTTCTTCCTGAGCCCTCTTTGGTCTCACACTCATCTCTCAGTCCCCAATGGGACTCCCTCCTTCCCCAGTCCTCATTATAAGCAGGTGGGGATAATGGAAGACATAAGGAATCCTTCACCTTACAGTGCTTCAGCCTTTTCTGAAGTACCTTAATTTCCTGCATTAGCTGTTCTTCCTCATCAGATAAATTATCTTCTGCACTAGAGCTGAGGCTGTCTTCCCCATTTTTGGACTCAGAGGTTATCGCTATATGGTTTTGTGCCTGAAAGCATGCAGACATTGGTGCTCGCCTTGGTCCTGAGCCAGATTCTAAAGTTCCCCCTGATAGCCCTGACTTTTCCTTTGGGTCCCTATGCGACTCCTCCACCAATCCTATGGACTGGCAAGACTCCTTCTCTTGTATTTCTTCAAGTATTTCTTTAGCTGAAGCAACCTCCTTTCTTATTCACACTTTACCAGTAAGCAGGGTGTTGCGGACAAGGCACTATAGCAAAAAGGTAGATATAGGAAACTATTGGCACCCTCCTTTTGCAGTCATTTCTGCAAGTCTCTTTTTACCTGTTTCCAATTGGAAATGGTAAGCCTCTATATGTCAAAAACCATGGGCTTGCTGCGGCTATAGTCTTAAGAAAATCTTGTACAATTCTCTGTTTGACCGCAGTTCCTTGTTGCTCTAACAGTTAAGATATCTGATATATCAGGTCTCTCTTACTGCTAGTGGATCCCATTTTACCCCAATCCATCCTTACCGGCCTAGGGTGAACCCGTCTGCTACCCCTTCTTTCTCAGATCTCAATGGAACTTCCACTTTGCCATGCCAGCATGGCAACTGTAGTTTTCTGAGTGAGGAATGTCAGGATTAACACACAGCACAACTTCAGCTTCTGCAGACAAGCCTTTATTCCACTTTCTCACACAGTATATACAGTCCTCAGCAGGGGAGGCCAAGCCAGCAAAAGCAGGAAGCTCATCACCATAACTCTCATGGCTTAGGAGTAAACATCCTTAAAAACATTGCTAAAAATAACAGATTGTTCCTGGTTTTGGAACAACCAACCACAAGAGTGCAAAACAGATCAGGTGGGGGTGTGAAGGCCTGTCCTCAAGGGACCCAACAAAAGTCAGTTTTTAGAAACAGTAAGTTTGAGTCAAGTTTGGGTTACACGAGAACCTTTCTTAAAAAAAAAAAAGGATTGGAGAGATGACTCAGGTTGACAGAGCTGGCTGCTCTTGCAGAGGAAGGTTCGGTTCCTAGTACCCATATCAGGTGGTTCACAACCACACATAACTCCAGTTCTGGGGATCCAATGTTCTCTGGCCTCCATGGGACCTGCGCACACATGGTGCATGTAACTCAATCAAGTATACACAGATATACAAAGAAAATAGAAAAAAGAAGGAAAGAGAAAACCAGTCACTGTCCTTATTACATGTAAATATTATATGTAAAGTGGCAATTGTTCCTAACATTAAGTCTGTACTACACGTTGTTTATAATCTTTATTTTACTTCCTATCTATTAGGCTTCTCCAAGTTATTCATTGTAACCAGCATTAATGTCTACCAATCTTGGGAGCACTTTTAATTATTGCCAAACAAAAGTGGGACTGCGTCAGTGGTGGATGTTTTTTAAAACACTTTGGTAGACATTTTCAAATTGCCCTTTGGAAAAATTGACTCACCTTATACTGGAGCTAGGTAATAACTGTGAAAGCTATGCCTTAGGGTTTTCACTGCTACAAAGAGACCCCTGCCTGCTTCCCCCCTTCCCCTCAGCCAGGCACTGAACACAGGGAGGGGCCTCCTCCTGAAACACCTAGAAGACACTGTATGTAAACTGCATGTACTGTGAATTGATCACATTATAGGTAAAAAAATCAAACATCCGCAGATACAAAAAATAATTGTAGTAACCACCTGTGTACTATCAGATCACCATGGAATAAAGTTAGAATTCAACAACAATTCTACACCCAGAAACCCTACAAACTCATGGAAACTGAACAGTCAACTACTGTACCAGCCCTAGGTCAAGGAAGAAATAAAGAAAGAAATTAAAGTCTTCTTTGAATTCAATGAAAATAAAGACACAACATATGCAAACCTATGGGGCACTATGAAAACAGTGCTAAGAGGAAAGTTCATAGCGCTAAGTAACCACATTAAAAATAAGGGAAAGCTCACATTAGAGACTTAACAGCACAGCTGAAAGCTCTAGAAAAAAAGAAGCAGACTCACCCAGGAAGAGTAGAAGACTGGAAATAATCAAACTGAGGGCTGAAATCAACAAAATAGAAACACAGAAAACAATCCAAAGAATCAATGAAACAAAGAGCTAGTTCTTTGAGAAAGTCAACAAGATTGACAAACCTTTATCATAACTAAACAAAAGGCAGAGAGATAACATGCAAATTAACAAGATCAAAAATGAAAAGGGGGACATAACACCAGACCCTGAGGAAATTCAGAGAATCATTAGGTCTTACTACAAAAGCCTATATGCCACAAAGTTGGAAAATGTAAAAGAAATGAACTTGTTTTTAGATTAATACCATACACTAAAATTAAATCAAGACCAGGTGAACAATTTAAATTGACCTATAATTAAGTTATGTGATCCCCTGCTCCTCTATCCAACCTTGTTTTATCCCCAATCATCCCGTTTCCCCAAGTTCTCCCCATCCTCCCCTTCTCACTTTTCTCTCCCCATCTCCCCTTACCCCCATCCCACCCCACCCCCAAGGTCCCAATTTTTTGCCCAGCAATCTTGTCTATTTCCCATAGCAGGGATAATAACTATATGTTTTTCTTTGGGTTCACCTTCTTATTTAGCTTCTTTAGGATCACAAATTATAGACTCAGTGACCCATATTTATGGCTAGAAACCAATTATGAGTGAGTACATCCCATGATCCTCTTTTTGGGTCTGGGTTACCTCACTCAGGATAGTGTTTTCTATTTCCATCCATTTACATGCAAAATTCGAGAAGTCATTGTTTTTTATGGCAGAGTAGTACTCTAATGTGTATATATTCCACACTTTCTTCATCCATTCTTGCATTGAAGGACATCTAGGTTGTTTCCAGGTTCTGGCTATTACAAATAATGCTGCTATGAACATAGTTGAACAAATGCTTCTGTCATATGATAGGGCATCTCTTGGGTATATTCCCAAGAGTGGTATTGCTGGGTCCAGGGGTAGGTTGATCACAAATTTCCTGAGAAACCGCCACACTGATTTCCAAACTGGTTGTGCAACTTTGCATTCCCACCAGCAATGGCTGCCTTAGGGTTGGTAAGAGACGTGAACCTAGAGTGGCGCCCAGGTGCCCAGGGCAATGTCCCCAGTTAGTTCCTTGGGCAGCTGAGGATAGGGAACCTGAAATGACCCTATCCTATAGCCATACTGATGAATATCTTGCATATCACCATAGAATCTTCATCTAGTGATGGATGGAGATAGAGACAGAGACCCACACTGGAGCACCGGACTGAGCTCCCAAAGTCCCAATGAGGAGCAGAAGGAGGGAGAACATGAGCATGGAAGTCAGGACCACGAGAGGTGCACCCATCCACCGAGACAGTGGGGCTGATCTATTGGGAGCTAACCAAGGCCAGCTGGACTGCGACTGAAAAAGCATGGGATAAAACCGGACTCTCTGAACATGGCGGACAATGAGGGCTGATGAGAAGCCAAGGACAATGGCATGGGGTTTTGTTCCTACTTCATGTTCTGGCTTTGTGGGAGCCTAGCCAGTTTGGATGTTCACCTTCCTAGACCTGGATGGAGGGGAGAAGACTCTGGACTTTCCACAGGGCAGGGAACCCTGACTGCTCTTCGGATTGGAGAGGGAGGGGGAGAGGAGTGGGGAGAGTGGGAGAGGGACGGGAGGAGGGAGAGGGAAATGGGAGGCTGGGAGGAGGCAGGGATTTTTTTTTTTCAATAAAAAAAATAAAAAAATTAAAAAAAAATTTAAAAAAATGACCTATAAGTTGTGAGGAAATAGAAGCTGTCATCAAAACCCCAAACCAAAAAAAAAAAAAAAAAAGGCCAGGACCAGATGATTTTAAGGCAGAATTGTACCAGAACTTCCAAGAAGAGCTGATACCTGATACATATACTCCTTAATGTGTTTCACATAATAGAAATAGAAGAGTCATTCCCAAACTCATTTTATAAAGCTACAGTTACCCTGATTCCAAAACCACACAAAGACCCAACCAAGAATGAAAATTACAGACCAATCTTTCTCATGAACAGTGTTGCAAAAATTCTCAATAAAATACTGGCAAACTGAATCCAAGAACACATCAAAAAATACCCATTATGATCGAGTAAGCTTCATCTCAGAGATGCAGGGCTGGTTCAACATACGAAAATCTACCAATGTAATCCATCATATAAATAAACTGAAAGAAAAAACCATATGATCATTTCATTAGATGCAGAAAAATCATCTGACAAAATTCAACACTTCTTTAAGACAAAAGTTTTGGAGAGGATAGATATACAAGGATCATACCTAAATATAATAAAAGCAATATACAGCAACCAACAGCTAATATCAAATTAAATGGGGAGAAGTTCAAAGCCATTCCACTAAAATCAGGAACAAGACAAGGCTGTCCACTCTCACCATATCTCTTCACCATAGTGCTTGAAGTTCTAGCAATAGCAATAAGACAACATAAGGAGATGAAGGGGATTTGAATTGGAAAGGAAAAAGTCAAACTTTCATTATTTGCAAATGATATGATAGTGTATATCAGTGGCCACAAAAACTCTACCAAAGAACTCCTACAGCTGATAAATACCTTCAGGGTGTAGCAGGATACAATATGAACTAAAAAAAAAATCAGTTGCTCTCCTATACAAAAAGGATAGAGGAGCAAAGAGGGAAATCAGAGAAACTTCACCTTTCATGATAGCCACAAATAGCATAATGTATCTTGGGGTAACACTAACCAAGGAAGTGAAAGACCTATTTGACAAGAACTTTAAGGCTTCAAAGAAAAAACTGAAGAGGACACCAGAAAATGGAAGGAACTCCCATGTTCTTGGATAGGTAGGATCAACTTAGTAAAAATGGCAATTCTACGAAAGGCAATCTATAAATTCAATGCAATCTCCATCAAAACCCCAACAAAATTCTTCACAGATCTTGAAAGAACGATATTCAACTTTTTATGTGGGAGTGTCATATATCAATCTGTTGATTTCATTGGTTAAGTAATAAAGGAACTGCTTGGCCCTCATAGGTTAAAACATAGGTGGGAGGAGTAAACAGTAGAATGCTGGGAGGAAGAGGAAGTGAGCTCAGACTCGACAGCTCTGCTCTCTGAGGCACATGCGATGAAGCTCCGACCCAGCATGGATGTAGGCTAGAATCTTCCCGGTAAGCGCACCTTGGGGTGCTTACACACATTATTAGAAATGGGCTAGTCCAGGTGCGAGAGTTAGCCGAGAAGAGGCTAGCTATAATGGGCAAGCAGTGTTTAAAAGAATATAGTTTGTGTGTTGTTATTTTGGGGCATAAGCTAGCATATTACAACAAACTTTGTATGGAAAAATAAAAAACCCCGGATAGCCAAAACAATCCTATACAATAAAAGTACTTTTGGAGGCATTACCATCCCTGACTGCAAACTCTATTACAGAGCTACAGTAATGAAAATAGCTTGGTATTGGCATAAAAACAGAGACGTTGAATAATGGAATTGAATTGAAGACCCAGATATTAACCCACAAACCTATGAACTCCTGATTTTCGACAAAGAAGCTAAAAGTATACAATGGAAGAAAGACAGCATCTTTAACAAGTGGTGCTGGCATAACTGGATGTCAACCCATAGAAGAATGAAAATAGATCCTTATCTATCACGATGCACAAAACTCAAGTACAAATGGATTAAAGACCTCAATACAAATCTGACCACACTGAACCTGATAGAAGAGAAATTGGGAAATTGTTTGCAACACATGGGCACAGGAGACCACTTCCTACATATAACCTCAGGAACACAGACAATAACATTAAATCTTCTGTAAAGCAAAGGACACTGTCATTAAGACAAAAAGGCATCCTACTGAATGGGAGATCTTCATCAACCCCACATCAGACAAAGTTCTGATCTCCAAAATATATAAAGAACTCAAGAAACTAGACTTTAAAATTCTAATTTTAAATCAGAAATGAAAAAGTTGACATAACCACAAACACTGAAGAAATTCAGAAAGCCATTAGGTCTTACTACAATAGCATGTATGCCACAAAAATGTAAAAGAAATGGACATTTTTAGATAAGTACCATATACCAAAATTAAATAAAGACCCGATGAACAATTTAAAAGGACCTATAAATCACGAGGAAATAGAAGCTGACATCAAAAATCTCCCAACAAAAAAGAGCCCGGGACCAGATGGTTTTAATGCTGTATTCTACCAGAACTTCCAAGAAGAGCTAATACCTATACTCCTTAATGTGTTTCACATAATAAAAACATGAAGAGTCATTGCCAAACTCTTTTTATGAAGCTATAGTTACCCTGATATCAAAACCACACAAAGACTCAACCAAGAAAGAGAATTACAGACCAATATCACTCATGAACATCGATGCAAAAATTCTCAATAAAATATTGGCAAACCAAATCCAAGCACACATCAAAAATTTTTCCATTATGATCAAGTAGGCTTCATCCCAAAGATACAGGGCTGGTTCAACATATGAAAATCTGTCAATGTAATAGGTCATATAAATAAAATGAAAGAAAAATAAAACATATGATTGTTGTAGTAGGGGCGGCTGGGCTGTGTCCCGCCACCCGGCTAGCTTTATACCTGAAATAATTACACAGAAATTGTATTCATTTAAATACTGCTTGGCCCATTAGCTCTAGCCTCTTATTGGCTAGCTCTCACATCTAGATTAACCCATTTCTAATATTCTGTGTAGCCCACAAGGTGGCTTACCAGAGAAGATCTTAACCTGCGTCTGTCTGGAGTGGGAGAATCATGGCGGCTCACTGACTCAGATTCTTTCTCCCAGAATCCTGTTCTGTTTACTCCGCCTACCTAAGTTTCTGTCCTATGAGGGCCAAGGCAGTTTCTTTATTAGTTAACCAATGAAAGCAACAGATAAGATACAAGAAGCACCTCCATCATTTCCCCTTTTTCTGTTTAAACAAAAAAGAAAGGCTTTAACTTTAACATAGTAAAATTACATATAACAAAACAGTTATCAAGTAAGAATTACAGTTACAATATTTATATCTATTTTATCTCTTATCATAACTAAGGAAAACTATAACTATTCTTCAACTCCATCAAAGACTCCAGAAGGATCTAATAATACCTAAGTAAACAGGAAGTCCAAAACTCTAGAAATGACAGAGACATCTCGCTGCCTGGACAGTCACCCAAAGTTCCTCTGTACCGTTGGGGAATCCATCTTCGGCCTACAGGCCCATGGTATCCAGAGACATTTCCATGAAGCAGGAAATTTCAAAGGCAGTTCAGTCACTGTCTGCTGTGTCCTGCAGAATGTCTTGCAGACTTTCATGAGTCAGAAACCCCAAAAGACCATCTCACCTTTAGGCAAGTTCAGCAGTCCTCTCTCTGTGGGTTCTTTGTGTCCAGTTTATGCAACAGTCCAGGCAAGAACAGTTTCTTGCCCAAATGGCTATCAAACTCCATAAGGATCCTCTTCGATGCCCATCTTCCTCTCGAAGTAGATTGGTACTGCCAGGAGCAGACGTGTCTCATAGTCATAAAAAGCCCTAAGTTATTAAACCATTAAATGCCATATTCTGCAGCCTTTGAGAGATATGAAGAATGCCTATCTAACTAAAATATATCTCTATATATCTAGAAAATCTAACTAACATGACTACAAGCTTGACTATTATCCATTAACAACCTATATTTCCTAATTATACATTACATTTTAAAATGAACTACACAATCACAATACCTTAGTCAAGAACAGAAATACATATACATATAACAAAATTGACCTTAAAATCCAAACCAATGCAAATTATTCATATCTACATCATATCCCCCCTTTAAATGTAAAAGAACATTTATAAACAATATTTGGGAACATGGGCGCAGTTTTTTCTCTCCAAACTGCTTCCTGCTGAATGGGGGCATCGTTAATTAGGTCTTTCATGGTATAACCTGTGTGGTAGATTCATCTCAGTTGGCAGTTGAGCAAAGCAATTTTCTGAAGATGTTTACAGCAACCCTTCAGGAGGGCGTGGTCGATCATACCAAATTGGAATAGAAGAAATCCATAGAGTCTCATCCTCTGTGAAAACAAAAGAAGGACTTTTCCAAAGCATCATAACCTTAGATCCAAATTCTGAAGTCAAGATACCTTTAGAACATATGTGCAGGTTCAGCTTAGCAGCCCATATAATGAAATGTCTCTCTGTACTTAGCTCCTTCACAGTCAAAAATTTTAAAGAAAACACAATGTACATAATCCAGACTCTCTGTGAATTTTCCATTTTTACATGGCTTATTTTTCTTTATTTCTTTTAATCTATAACTATCTGTACTCTGTCTCTTTAAAGACTTTACCCTTTTTTATGGGCATTAACTTTATTCTCTTTATTTTTTTTTCTCTCTCTCAAGCCTACGTACACTCATCCAACAATGTGGTCTTTATATAGGTCTTCTAAGTCTGAAATTTGTTCTATTGTGAATCTGTAATTTTTTTACTATCTAGGAGCACTTTGTTTTGCACTTTTAAATTGCTAAGAACTTAAGAATCTAAGCTGTGACATTCCTAGGTCAAAAACAGGTACTGCCTGCTTGCCCTACCCGTCCAACATGGTGGAGCCGCTCATGCCTCTGAGCCTTGTACATTGCACCGCTAGCATGGAGGAGCTGCTTGTGCCTCTGAGCTGCGGCACTCAATGTCTCCCTTTTAGGCACACAGCAGTCTAGTTGCCATCAAGCAAGCCGTAGAGCTTTACTCCAAATGTTCCATTTAAAAGCTCTGTCTCCCGCAGGAGCCAGACAGAGATCGCAATGGCGGCACAGCTCAGAAAGCCGGCATTTTAAAACAGCCAGTTTTTTCCTGCTGCTGAGTCAGGACAATTTCTCTCTCTTTTACTTATTTTTAAGCCTTCTCAGGTTTTTAAGTGGATTTAGTCTATCATGTCTGGGTGCCACTCTGTTGTAGTAGGGGCGGCTGGGCTGTGTCCCGCCACCCGGCTAGCTTTATACCTGAAATAATTACACAGAAATTGTATTCATTTAAATACTGCTTGGCCCATTAGCTCTAGCCTCTTATTGGCTAGCTCTTACATCTAGATTAACCCATTTCTAATATTCTGTGTAGCCCATGAGTTGGCTTACCAGAGAAGATCTTAACCTGCGTCTGTCTGGAGTGGGAGAATCATGGCGGCTCACTGACTCAGCTTCTTTCTCCCAGAATCCTGTTCTGTTTACTCCGCCTACCTAAGTTTCTGTCCTATGAGGGCCAAGGCAGTTTCTTTATTAGTTAACCAATGAAAGCAACAGATAAGATACAAGACCCACCTCCATCATATGATCATTTCATTAGATGCTGAAAAAAGCATTTGACAAAATTCACCACCCTCTTGCAATAAAAGTCTTGGAGAGATTAGGAATACAAAGTTCCTAAATATAATACCTAAATATTATAAAAGAAATATACAGCAATCTGACATTTACATCACATTAAATGGAGAGAAACTTAAAGCCATTCCACTAAAATCAGGAGCAAGACAAGGCTGTCCACTCTCTCCATACCTATTCAATATAGTGCTTGAAAATCTAGCAATAGCAATAAGACAACATAAGGAGATCAAGGGGATTCGAATTGGAAAGGAAAAGTCAAATATCATTATTTGCAGATGATATGATAGTGTACATAAGTGACCCCACAAACTCTACCAAAGAACTCCTACAACTGATAAACACTTTCAGTAATGTAACAGGATACAAGATCAACTTTAAAAAAATCAGTAGCCCTCCTGAATACAAAGAATAAGAAGCAGAGACAGAAATTGGAGAAACATAACCTTTCACAATAGCCACAAATAACATAAAGTATATTTGGATAACACTAACCAAGGAAGTGAAAGACCTATTTGACAAGAACTTTAAGCTTTGAAGAAAGAAATTGAAGATAATACCAGACAATGTAAGGATTTCCCACACTCTTAGATTGGTAGGATCAACTTAGTTAAAAATGGCAATTCCACCAAAGGCAATCTATAGATTCAATGCAATCCCCATCAAAATCCCAACAAAATTCTTCACAGACCTTGAAAGAACAATAATCAACATTATATGGAAAAACAAAAAACCCAGGATAGCCAAAACAATCTTATACAATAAAAGTACATCTGGAGGCATTACCATACCTGACTTCAAACTCTATTACAGAGCTAGAGTAATGAAAACAGCTTGGTATTGGCATAAAAACAGAGATGTTGACCAATGGAATTGAATTGAAGACCCGGATTTTAATCTGAAAACCTATGAACACCTGATTTTTGACAAAGAAGCTAAAAGTATACAATGGAAGAAAGAAAGCATCTTCAACAAATGGTGCTGGCAGAACTGGATGGCAACCTGTAGAAGAATGAAAATAGATCCTTATCTGTCAGCATGCACAAAATTCAAGTCCAAATGGATTAAATACTTCAATATAAATCTGTCCTCACTGAACCTAATAGAAGAGAAAGTGGGAAGTAGTCTGCAACACATGGGCACAGAATACCACTTGCTACATATAACCCCAGTAAAACAGACAATAAGAGCAACACTGAATAAATGGGACCTCCTGAAACTGAGAAGCTTCTGTAAAGCAAAGGACACTGTCATTAAGACAAAAAAGCAACCTACTGAAAGGGAGAAGATCTTCAGCATCCCTGCATCAGACAAGAGCTGATCTCCAAAATATGTAAAGAACTCAAGAAACTAGACATTAAAATTCTAAATAGCCCACTTAAAAATGGAGTAGTGAACCAAACAGAGAATTCTCAACAGCAGAAGTTCAAATGGCCAAAAGACACCTAAGATCATGTTCAATTTCCTTATCAATCAGGAAAATGCAAATCAAAACAGTTTTGAGATACCACTTACACCTGTCAGAATGGCTAAAATCAAAAACACCAATGATAACCTATGCTGAAGAGGATGTGGAGTAAGGGGAACACTCATCCATTGTTGTTGGCAATGCAAACTTGTACAATCACTTTGGAAATCAGTGTGGCAGTTTCTCAGGAAGTTGGGAGTCACCCTACCTCAGGATCTAGCAATTCCACTCTTGGGAATATAATCAAAAGATGCCCAATAATACTACAAAATATTTGTTCAACTATGTTCATAGCAGCACTATTTGTAATAGCCAGAACCTGGAAACGACCTAGGTTGTTGTGGGAGCTGCGGACTGCATTCCTGCCACCCAGCTCCTGGCCACCTGGCTAGCTTATGCCCCAAAATAACAACACACAAACTGTATTCTTTTAAACACTGCTTGGCCCATTAGTTCTAGCCTCTTAATGGCTAATTCTCACAATCTTGCCTAACCCATATTTAGTAATCTGTGTAGCACCAATCTTACCAGAAAAGATTCAGCATGTCTGACCTGGCAGCTGGCTGCATCGCATCTGCCCCAGAGAGGAGAGGAAACGGCATCTGTCTGAGGCATCTTACCTCACTTCCTCTTCCTCCCAGCATTCTGTTCTGTTTACTCCACCCACCTATGTTCTAACCTATGAGACCAAGCAGTTTCTTTATTAAACCAATGACCTTCCTCCATCACTAGGTACCCCTCAATGGAAGAATGGATAAACAAAGTGTGGCACATATACACATTGGAGTTCTACTCAGCGGTAAAAAAAATGACATATTGAATTTTTCATGTAAATAAATGGAAATAGAAAACATTATACTGAATGAGATAGCCCATATCCAAAAAGATGAATATGGTATGTTCTCACTCAATAGTTGATGCTGGCCTTAAACATAGATCATTGAGCTTATAGTTTGTGATCCTAGTGAAGCTAAATAATAAGGTGAAACCAAAGAAAAACGTGCATAGATCCTCCTGGAAATTGGAAACAGAGAAGATCTCTGAGAAAAAGTTGGAAGCATGGGGCTGGGGGTGGTGTAGGGGGTAGGGGAGAGGAGGAGAGAGAAGGGAGACAGCAAAGATTGGGGAGATCTTGGGGGGGGATGGGATGGTGGAGATGGAGGAAGGGCAGATATGGGAGAAGGGAAGAAGATATCTTAAATAAGGGAGCCATTTTAGCATTGGCAAGAGACTTGGCTCTAGAGGGGTTGCCAGGTGTCCAAAGGGATGTCCCCAGCTAGGTCCTTGGGCAGTAGAAGAGAGAGTGCCTGAACTGGCCTTGTCCCTTAGTCACACTGATGAATATCTTGAATATCACCATAGAACCTTTGTCTGGTGATGGATGGAGATAGAGACAGAGACCCACATTGGAGCACTGGAGTGAGCTCCCAATGTCCTGTTGAAGAGCAGAAAGAGGGAGAAGATGAGCAAGAAAGTCAGGACTGCAAGGGGTTCATCCACCCACTGAGATGGAGTGACTGATCTAAGGGGAGCTCACCAAGACCAGCTGGACTGGGACTGAAAAAGCATGGGATTCTCTGAACATAGCGGACAATGAGGGCTGATGAGAAGCCAAGGACAATGGCACTGGGATTTGATTGTACTGCATGTACTGGCTTTTTGGGAGCCTAGTCTGCTTGGATGCACACCTTCCTAGGCCTGGATGGAGGGGGCAGGGCCTTGGACTGGAGGGTGAGGGGGGAAGATGATGGGGGAGTGGGAGGGAAATGAGAGGAGGTGGAAATTTTGAATGATATTATTTATAAAGCAAAAAAAGTCATGCAAATTTCTAGTCCTTGAAAATTCTTATTACCAACTGTTTTAGATAATAAGAAAATACAAGGTTACAGGCGGTAGTGGCACACGTCTTTAATCCCAGGGCTCCAGAGACAGAGGCAGTCAGATCTTTGTGAGTTCAAGATCAGCCTGGTCTACCAAGAGCTAGTTTCAGGACAGGCTTCAAAGCCACAGAGAAACCCTGTCTCAAAAAAGGAAAATGAAAAGAAAAGAAAGGAAAAGAAAAAAAAAGAAAAGAAAACACAGGGTTAGTAATTAGTCATCTAATTTGAAATTGTAGTCACATTAGGACATTAGGTATATTTTCAAGGTCAAACAACAACATATCTTAGATAGACGGGTCATCTTCAAACACTTCAGAGATCAACAGAATATGACATTTAAGATGTTTTAATAACATAGGCTCTTTCATTTTTATGAGAATGAGACATGTCTGCTCCTGGGAGCACCAATTTATTTCAAAGAAGATGATGGGCATCAAAGCAACTCCACACAGGGTTTACCTTCCTTGTGGCAAAAGTAAACCACTGGGCAAGAAAATTTCCTTGCCTTAACTGCTGATAGTATGTCCTAATTGGATAAGCAGGACAGAAAAGAGAATGACTGCCAAATCTAGACAAGACTAGATAGTTATTCAAAAATCTGGCTTTATAGAAAAGTCTGTCAGCTATGCTAGGCCAGTAGGCTGAAGATGGGTGCTCCAGTGTTGCAGAGGAACCTTGGGTGACTGTCATGACAGCCAGCTGTTTCTGACATTTCTCACATATTTTGGAAGTTGCTTGCTTGCAGTCATTGCTTAACTCAGTTAATATTACTTCCTTCTTGTGTCCCCGAGGGAGTTGAAGACTAGACAATTATAGTTTTCCTTCTTTACCAGACACATAAAAGAAAATCACTAAAGAGGTGCAAAGTGTATAAGGTTGAGAGACATCAAAAGATAGTTTTGGATAGTAAGGCAAGTCATAATAGGAAGTAAATTAGGTACAAAACTTTGTACTCACCAAGATAGGATAGATAATGGGGTATTTTTTCTGAACTTGTCAAATGCAAATGGACTAGACATTGTTGGTGTATTTATTGCCCGTACGAATTGTATATGTTTATTGTATTTATTGTCTATAGATTTTCTTATATTAGTTGTAGCCTTTTTATTTTAGACAAAGATGAGTAATATGATGGTATATTATTTGTGTTATAATAAATAAAGCTTGCCTGAAGATCAGTGCAAAGCAGCCACATTAGTCAGCCATACAGGCCAGGCAGTGGTGTTGTACACCCTTAATCCCAGCACTAGAGATGAGTATAAAACAGGAGGAGACAGGTCTCACACTCAGTATAAATCTGAGGATTCATGTAGACAGGATCACCCATTTTTGGTCTGAGGTAGAGGTAAGAGCCAGTGACTGGCTGCTTTACTTTTCTGATCTTTAGGTTGAACCCCAATATCTGACTCTGGGTTTTCATTATTCATGCAATACAACACCCTATTTCAGGAGTCTCTACATTCTATACTGATGCAAATAACTCAAGAAAGGCAGGTTATAAGTTAGAAAAAAATAAGTGAAGTGTCTTCAAGTACTTATAATTCAGATCGGAAATCAGAATTATATGCTATTCTTATAGTATTATTAGCTTTTTCTGAACCACTTAATATAGTTACTTGACTAAGGAGAAACTAATTATGATTTACACTGTATTCATTTCTTTTGGTTTGTATCAATGTATCATTAGTGAGTTAAGCAAAGAAAGACAAATCATTCCCAAGCCATTTTGTTGTTGGTTTTTATAAAAAATGATAGGAGAAACCAAACACACAAAATTTTAGTTGACATTATTCATAAGATAACAAGTAGAATAATTTCACAGTGTTATCAAGGTTCACTGTATCCTTGTTTTGTTATTTCATTTAACTGTGGGGGTATTTTTTGGGTTTTTTTGAGACAAGATCTCTGTAGTATTGGAGCCTGTCCTGGAACTAGCTCTTGTAGACCAGGCTGGCCTCGAGCTCACAGAGATCGGCCTGCCTCTGCCTCCCAAGTGCTGGGATTAAAGTCTTGTACCACCACTGTCTGGCTTCCCTTAACTGTTTTTTAAAGATTTAAAAAATGTTAGTCAATGTTTCATTAAAAATAATAAGAGGAGATACTTATTTTATTTTTTATATCTACATGTTCAGCATATGACGCCATTTAAGACTGTTTATTAATAACCACTGATACATTAAAACTTCCAGGTTTTGGGAATGAGAGTAGACATAAATTTGGAATTTATATTATAAAAATTTTACAAGCATTTTTCAGTAGAAAGTACTGCATGGATATATAAAAAACTGTACTTGCGAATTTAGATGTTGTATAGGGATCTATAAGTAATTTTTAAATAGTATTCAGATTTCATTGATATTTTAAAGACTATACCTTTCTATACACTTACTAAATAGTAGATCTTGTGAGAAATATTATTACAGTAAAATATCAAATAAGACTATAAATTTGGGACTTTGGAAATGGCTACTATATCAAAACCAAGGGTTAATGATAGTAAACTGTCTTTTATACTGTCTTTCACTTTAAAATCCAGCAGTTTCTTATATATAACATTCTATTTCATGAGTCATAATCTAAGGAAGGCATTTACCTCACAAGCAATTTCTATGATCTCAACATTCTACAACCTGAAATAAGCTTGGCATCTAACCCATTTGTATCTTGCATTTGCAACTCTATGAGTGATAATGAGAGCTCTGCCCTACCTCTATCAATTTTGGTGTCTGTTTATTTACTGTTGGGGTGGTAAGTTATCTGTACTTAAGATGATTTCTTAAGTTTTTCTACTAAGACTCATTTATCTTGTATTTGATTTTACATTCGTTTTATCTTTAAATTTTTAAGTGCCCCTTATCTTTGACTGTTATTTTCCATTATTTGCTCATGTTTACTTATAACAAAACATATAATTCAATCACTATTGTATTTCCCATTTTCATTATTTCCTATGTTTTCATCTTTATCAAATATTTTCAGATAGCAATCACATTTATCATCCACTCATTTACTATTTTCAGGCTATGACTCTTTGTTTTCTCTGTGTCTTTCTAGTACCTAACCCTCAAAAGCAGCGGTCAGCTTCCTTTGTCCCTAAAACTGCCACATTGTCAACATTTAAGAACATCTCATGGTTACTGACCATAGATGAAACCTGCCAAGGAGTTATCCTTAATCAGTGGTGGATACTGTCCACAATCAGCTGTTTAACTAAACTGTGAGTACATGTAAACCTTTGAGAAAATGAACTGATATTGTACACTGTTTGGGCCAGGGTCACTACTTACAGTAATTACACTATATTTTTGTGCATTTAAGAGACAAATATTCCTTAAAACTGTTAAGAATTGCTACTGTTCATTCTAAAAAGAAAAATAACATTGCTATGGTGAATCACACTGCAGTATATAAATAGTTGGCATTGTTATGTAAACACTTCGTGGAAACTGTGTTTGTATGTCTAGTTAGTGAACATTTTTCATTTAATTGTATACTATTTTATATCTTTCTATTTCATTAGGAAATATGTGAACTCTGATATTACAAAAGTTATCAACAAAGAAGGAATTTTACATGGTGACAAAATCTGCCTGCATCCACATTTTAGACCACGTGATGGAAAATATTCTGTCAAAGGAGCCATAGGAATGAGACTCTTGGAGGTCCCAATTAAGATTAAAGAAATTTTACTTCCTCAATATTACAACATCCTTAGGAAAAGTTGTTTTCCCTGTGTTTACCAACGTTGCAGTGTATACCAGTACCAGAGTAAGCTAATATACTCAATCAGTTATTTCATATTGTTCAAAGGACTATTATTTTAAATGTTAAATTAATGGTAAATAAAACAAAATGTTATGGAGTAGTAGTATATATATATTGTTCCAGATTACACAAGAGTAAACAAACACCATGAAAGCTTATAATTAAACCATGTTCAATTTAAGATGCATTTGGGCAGATATAAACACTCATGAAAATTAAAAACAACGAAAAAATTTGAAGTAAAGAAATATTTAAAGAAATAAAAGTGGAAGAATTCTGAAGAGCTTGATTCAAAGATATAATTTAAATATATTTATGAAGTGTAGTGTGGGTTTTTCTACCTTTCAGTATTCCTTTGTTGCTTCTCAACTTCTATGTAGGGTTTAGACCTCTTGAGCATTCTGTCACCCACATTAGTGTATCTGTTTCTTTTGCATAGTTTAACTCATGTACAGACAGTCTTTGAACGAAAAAGTATTTTCATAAAACCCAAAATAGCAAGCTCTCAGCAAAAAGGAAATTTCTTTGTCGCAGAGAGATAGAAGGCGGGAAATAAGATGCAAACATGAGTGTGTTAGGTAAAGGGGGACAAAAACAAGGTAAAGTGGACAGAGATATTTGTTTCAGAGTAGCAAAGAACTCCTCTGATTAGAGAATTGACAGATGTACCTGATAGAAAAAGTAATTTAGAAAAATGGGGGAACATAAATGTTGATGAGGTGTTCAATTTTAAATTAGCATGTTAATTAAAAGACCCTAAGAGGACTTTGTTGCTGGACTTCAGTATTTTCATTGTTGGATGTTGGTTGTCAGTCTCAGGAGAAGGAAGTAGGCAATTAAGAAAATGGACCTTGGTGACTGGCTTTAGAAATGTAATATAATGGTTCATATCAAGACAGAGAAAACTGAAGCAAAGGATAAGGTCTATCAGGGCCACTCATACCATGCTGGAGCTAGTCAGAATCTTCTCAGTCATTACCCTGAGTATTTATGGCTATATCTTCTGATATTAGTAGGGGATCCTGGCACAAAGCAAGCTCCCTATTACCCTGGCTCTAATAAGTATTCTGGAAATGATCATCAGAAATATGTTCATAACAACAGCCAATAAACACCTAAAATTTTCAATGATGAGTAATCAATTATATAGGAACAAAACTATTTAGTGAAGTATTGTGCAAATATTTCACGTATCTATTTTCTTTTCATATGTTTCAATGTATTGTTAAGCTGTGAGTAAAATGGCAAATATTGTAAACAAAAAGAAACAAATGTGATATCAAATCCTGAAGAAACAGAATAACCTATTTATTTCACCTTGTGTTGTTTGCCCCTTTAGAACACACTAAATTTGAGAACAATGTGAAGAAGCTGTCAGTAAAAGTCCTGGACATTTTATTCTGTCGCCGTCAACATAATCACATGCCTCGAAGTAATAAGCTATGTATTTGGAATCATCAAAAAGAAGATTGCTGGGTACTTAATGTAAAACTAACAATTTCAGTTATGTTGAAATACATGAAATATATACAATATGTCATATATAGGGAACACTGTATTATTGTTTTTTTACTAATAATCTGAAGATTTTAGATTATATGAAATTTGAAAATAATAGTTACTTTATGATTCAAGTATATGAGCATTTGAATAAAACATTAGAAAAAGAGGTAAAATTAAAGTAAAAATTCAAGATAAAATTATAAACAAATACACATTAATATGTATATTTAAAAGATAACTTTATTTCAAATATTATTACTAAATAAATATTTAATATTTTATTGAAAATGAATAGGTAATAAAATGAATTAAATGACAGGCATCTGTTGATTCTACTATTTTTCTAGTAAATTGTTCTATTTTCACAAAGCTATGTTGTTTTAATTATGGTGATTAACACATTTTCTTCAACTATTTTTGCATACACAATTTGATATTCATTAGCTCTTCGTGTTTTGGTAACTATTGTGAGGTAGAATTTATGGAAAATATATCTTAGTCAATTTATTGGATAGAAGATTTATAACTCATTAATAAATGTAAATCTTACCTATCAGTGTAAATGTGTGAAAAACAAATATTTCCCACAGTTTGTGAGATAATATGTAATTTTTATATTTTGTATATTAACTATGTGTTCAGTATATATTTCATAACTTTATGTGAAATTTCTTGCTTTCTCATTCAGATACAGCAAGGTAGCCCTGTCCTTTGTACCTTTGGCAGTCATTGGGAATTGGTAGGACTCATCAGTGAATCCTCAATGGCATGTGAAAATCCTATTCTTGTTATCAAGACAGCCCCATATCTACCATGGATGAGATGGCTTGTCAACATGAATGAGAAGCTGCTGGATCCTATTTTTTCTTCACTTTGCAGTTCTTATCCCGGAGTAGAACATGATCTTAGTAATGATATAAACCGTGCTAATATTTCCTCTGATGGATTATCTCTCCAGTCATTGAGTAGATTAATTACTTCCTCACAGAACAGACAGCGAAGAAATCCTCCTCCAGTATTTTCTATTTCAAATAACAGAGACTCCTTTCCAAGCACTAGACAGTTATATTTTCAAGGTGATCATCTCTCTTCAGCCAGTAAATTTCCAATGGCACATCCCTGGACAACTATTTTCAAAACTTTCAGTACTTCTAAACAAGACGTTTTCTGCAGTAACCACATATCTAATCATTTTGAGTACGCAGTTCATTCTGAGGCCCAGATCCCCAAAGTAACCTATACATCATCTAACTTTCCTCAAAGAAATGTGCTCATATATCAAAATGGAATTATTGCTAGTTTATTGAGACATTGGGCTGACCTGATAGATGCTAAAACAGTATTTCATACTATGTCAATTAATTCGGTTAGATCACTGATTTTATTTTCGGAGCAAATCGATGGATTCCAAGGCATTACTGAAATTCATTCTCTCACCTCTCAAATTAAACCTAGCACTTTTCCTTTTCGTCATCAGTTTGTACATGGATCTTGGCTGCATATTACTCCTGTTATTGGATCTTGGACGCAGATTCATACTATGTCATATAAGATAGAAACAGTAATGTGGATCCCATTTCTTAAAGAGATTATCCAAACAAAATCATATTATATTGCAGAAAAATTAAGTACTAGTACATATCTAGTAACTTATAGTCTTTATCCATGGGATTCTTTATTAGTTAATAAAATTGAAATGTTGACTCATTCCATACTCAATGACTATGGATCCCAGTACTCTTCATTAACTCCTAAATTGGGTCCAGACTTCTATAATTTAGTGAGATCCCAAATAACCACCACAAAATTGGATGGATACCTGATTTATCCTGTGCCTATGAGGATTCTACATTCCTCTACACTTACTATTTCTTATTCTTTGTCTCTATCTAAAAGCCTTGATTCTATGTCTTGGAGCCATTACCAACCAAGTTATGTCATAAGTTCAAGTCAGCTGGATGCAAGTAGTCTATTGAGTAAGCATGAAGATACTATAGTCAAACCACTGAAACAGACTGAAAATACAGCATGGCCTTTGTTCCATTCTAATAACATTAGACCTCTCATTTATTCTAAAACTAATCTTATCCATCCCTGGGCCCAAACTGATTCAGAACTACTAAAATTATGGGCGCTTTCAGAAACTGAGACAATAAAATATTTGCATACAATAAAAGCTGATAAAGTAAGACTATGGTTAGAGATTAAGCCTGAAGAAATAAAACCCAAAATATATCATAAATCTGAAATTGACAGCCCAAGAATCAAGACTAGAGAAACTAAAATTAAATATTGGAGGAATTCAAGAATACATACAATTAAATCACCAGCCCCAAAAGAAGCCAAAACAGTTGTGCCAAGGAATCAAGCTGAAGCTGGTGCAGTTAGATATTGGTACTGGCCTAAGCCTGATGACACATTGCTAAATACCCTAACAAATGTTCATTCTCTCCACCTCTTTACTTATCTTCAAGTTGATTTTCCTAGTTCATGGACTGAGTCCATTGGAAATACTGAACACAGGAAAAAACCTGAGCTATTTTTACTTAGGCCTTGGGTACATTCTCAGAGTCATAACATCATACATCAGACAAAACCTGAAGAAAATGATGTAGTTTTGTTTCAGGCACAAACAAGACGGATCTGCAGCCATTGTGAATCTCCAGTAAACCATTACTTGTCTAAGATGAAAGATGAAAAACTGTTACCTATGTATCAATCACAAATGGATACATTCAAAACTTGGATTCAGAGAAAGTTACAGATAACACCTTCTTGGATGAAGCATGAAGATGATAAAGCTATATTTTTTACTCAAATTCAAGAAACTCCTGATATACCACCATTTCACAAGAAAATGGAAACTGTCTTAAAACAAACACAGTCATTAACTCAATTATCTCACAAACGGATATTATCTGAACCTGAACTACATAGTCTCTGGAAACCAGCTATGGCTGCTAAATTAAGAAACTCTGTACATCATGAATTTGATACAATTAAGTCACTGAATGAGTTAAATGTTGGTATAATTAAACCAAGAGTATACAAGGAAGCCAGACCATTAAAACAGTGGATGCAGGCTGAGTATGCAAAAGGAAATCCCCACAAATCATCTAAAGCTGACCTAGTCATGGTTTGGAATCAAGCTGAAACTCCAGTAGTAATTGACTGGTTGAACTTTTTAGAAGATATAGCCACAACATCAATAAATTCTCAATTTCAAAAACTAGATGATTTGACACAATCTAAAAATATTAGAGCCACAAGGTGGACCCAAACTGAAGCACCACTACCAAGTCCCTGGATGTTGCCTGGGGTGTATACACTTACTTCATGGACTAGAGGTGAATCTTCAAACCTAATCCCCTTGGAAGAACCTATAATTTATACTATGCCATTGTGGACACAAAATGAACCAACAAAAAAGCCCAGAAGTATAACTGATACACTCACTTATTGGCCCCAGACAAAAATATCAGCAACAAGGAAACCTCTAAGAAATAAAACCAAGCCAGGGTCAAAGACCCAGCCCAATGGAAGAAATAGCTTGGCACTTTCTGAATCTTATTTAACTTCATTGTGGACTAAAGATCATTTTCCAACATTAAATTCTTCAGTAGAGTTTCAGAGTAAAATAGGTACAGTTTGGATCTCAGATGAATATTCTATACCAAGTCTATGGAAACAAAATGAAGTAGATAGGACGCAATTGACTTATGCTGAACTGCCACTGGAAACTTTATGGACACCTCAAGTATCTGATACAACAATTTTTAATTTCACTAATTCTCCATCATTAATTAATTTGATGAACACTGACTATGATATAATAACAACATGGTCCCAGGCTAAAATACAATCAGTAAATCCTCGGAATCCATCAGGTAGGGAATCAGTCACAACCTGGACTGTGCATGAAACTTCAGAAAACAATCTGTGGTCACAAACTAAATCTGATATAAATAGTCCACAGTTTCAGACTGCATTTTCTAGAAGTCTATGGACTCAGGCTAAAGTTATCTCAGAACTAGCACAAAATAATAATGAAACTATAAGTAGGTGGACCCAGATTATTAATGATTTTAAAAAAGCATGGAACAATGATGCATCACTAGCAGTCACCTCCTTCACAGAGATGGAAACTGATATTTTTACACGATTCATTCGAACTGAGTCTCCAACAACAAATCCATGGACACAGCACGGATCTGATAGAGTCACTTTATGGAATCAACCTATATATCCAACATGGAGTCAATGGGCAGGAAGTATACCTCCCACAGCAACAGTGTGGCTGAATAGTAATTCTCCATTTGCAAATTTATGGCTTCAACAAATATCTGATAGACTTATACTGTCATGGCCCCATGTTCAATCCCCATCATTAAACCTGCAGTCACAGTCTGTAACTTATACAGTCATACCACAGTTGATTCAAGCTGAATATGCACCAATTAGTTTGTGGAGAAAACCTGAAACTGATTTAATCACAGCCCCATGGCCTCAACCTGAATTATCAAATCAGGAAACTCAGCCTTTATCTGATACAAAATTACAGCCATGGTCTGAGCCTGAATTGATACCAAAGTATCAATGGATAATAACAGTAACTCATAGCTTCATACCACAGTGGTCCCAGTATTTGTTTTCTACAATAAATATGAGGTCACCACTAATATTTGATACACTCCTAATATCTACAGCACCGTGGTCGCTGAGGCAAACACTGGAAACAAACCTAAGAACACTGCCTGTATATGAGAAAAAGACAACAGCTAGGTTCCAGAGTGAATATTCAATAGCAAATACATTAATATTGTCGATGACTGATAAAGTCCTATTACATTGGTCCCATTCTAAGGTGCTACCAGTTTATCTATGGCGATGGCCTATATCTGATAAAATGATGCAATCCTGGACCCAGGATGAATATTCTGTAAAAAATCAATGGTCACAGTTTTTGTTTGATGCGATTACATCATCATTGTCTTTGGATAATTCCCCAGCAACAATGCAGTCTCAACAAGTTATATCTGATGCATTTGTCCTGTCAAGGATACAGGTTGCATCTCCCAAAGTAAATCTATTTGGACTCCAGTTACCTGATTCAATCATACTTCCTGGGCCCCAATCTATCTATTCATCAGTAAATACTGTAGGATACTCTGGGCCTGATAAAATTGTACCATTGTGGCCAAAGGTTAAATATTCACAAACAAAGAAGAAGACATCATCTGAATCTGAAATAATTATGTCACATTTGTTTCATGAAGCCACTTGGGAAGGAAACAGAAGGCCTTGGAATTACCATGATAGAGTGACACCAACTTGGACACAGATCGGGTCCCCAAAATTAAGTGTGTGGACATTGATAGATCCTAATAGAGAGCCTTCAAATGTATCTCCTTCAAAAAATATATTTTCCAGTCATTCAGCTGTTATAATTGCACAGTCATGGCCCTATACCAAGTCTCCAATATTTAGTATATGGTTACTTGGGGTATCTGTTACTATTTCACCATTGCATCAGACTGAGTCTACAGCTGGAAATATTTGGCCATTTCCATTATCTGATACAATCACAACAATGTTGACTCATTCTGGATCTCTGCCAGTGTACCTATGGACAGTGCTTCCATCTAATACAATTCCTTCAACATGGCCTCATCCTGAACCAGCAAAACTATGGACATTACCTATATTTAATAGAAACAAACCAGCCTTGTTCCAGACTGAATCTAAAAAACTAAATACACAAACACTGTTTGTGTCCAATACATACATACGCTCATGGGACCTATCTAAATACCAAACACTCATTTCTTGGACAGGGATAATTGCTAATGTATTATCACAATGGACCAAGTCTGGAATTCTAATTGTAAATTCTTTGACTGAGCCTGCATCTTACACAACTCAGAACTATGTTCTAACCCCAGAAGTCAAACACAGGACTCACCTAATATCTGATCCTGTTTCATTAAGGAACCAAGCCACATCACCTACAACAAATTTTTGGAAAAAATATGGAGCTAATGCATTCACTGAGTGGTTCATTTCACAACTGACAAATATAAAACATCCAACACAGTCTTTTCCTAATATACTCAGGCATGTAGAAATTTCAACAACAGATCCCTGGACAAAGGTTAAAACATATATCTCACAGATGTCCCAACCTAATTCTAGTAACAGAAATATCTGGTCACAAATTATAGAAAATACAGTAACATCATTGTTTCAGAGTGTTTCTCTAATATCTATTCCTTGGACAAAATTTCAATCTAATACAATCAGAATGAAGAATCAGTCAGATGCTTCAGTATTAACTTATTGGACACAGTCTATTTCTGATCAAGTTATACCATGGTCTCAAACCCTGTCAGAAGCAGAAAACCCAACACTTGATATGAGAGGTACAGAAACACTGTGGAAATTTCCCGAAGTTGTAGTACTAAAATACTGGAATAAATCTACAACAGATGTTATCTCACAATGGATAACAGATAAGTCTTCTGAAATTCATGTCTTCCCAACAGCTGTGTTTGATAAGGTCATTCTTTTTGATCATGCAGAAAATCCATTATTAAGTCAATGGACAGAGACTGCAGCTGATACAGTGATATGGAGAGAAGCCAAGAATTTTAAAAAATATGTCCAGACAAATTCTCACCATAAAATAGTCACAAAATGGGGCCCAAGTGAATTTTCAGATAAAATGACCTGGACAGTCCCTGAAACTGGCACAGCTGTGGGATGGCAACAGGGCGTATCCAAATCTTTTATTCCAAGAAAAGAATATATAGCTAAAATAGTAAAAGTGAGAATACAAACTCAATCCTCAGCCATAAATCATTTTGCAAATTTAGTAGCCAAAACACTGACAATGCAGACTCAAGGAGAACTTACAGCAATAAATGTTGATATGCAACATGTATTTGATAAATTCTCATATATAACAGAACCCAAATATCTATTAACAGAAAGTTGGATCCAGAAAGAAAATGTAGCATTCAATACAAGAGAAATATCAGAAAATCATTGGGTGCAGCCTGCAACTGAAACTGTCAGATTGTGCATATACACAGTGTATTCAACATTTAATTCTTTGCTACAGACAAAAAAATTAGTTACAGGATGGTCTCAAGCTGATCCCCAGAAAAGAAAAAATCACTGGGATAAGGCTAAATTATCAAACATCATACATTTTACACAAAATGAATATCTATCTACATATCCATGTATAAATGATAGAATATACAAATTCATGCCTGGAACCCAAATTCAATACATACCAGAATATCACTTGGCAGAAGCTACAGATTCAAAAGTAATGTCTTGGAGTGAGACTGACTCATTCCTAACAAATATGTGGAGAGAGGCCATGCTTTCAAAAGTCATGTACTCGAACCAATTTCACTCTCTATCAGTTAACCCATCAACAAGAAAAAGGGCTTCAGTACTCATTCAGAAGGAATTTGCAACAGAAGATACCTGGTTAGGCAGTTCTACTCCAAATGGCATTCATTGGATTCAGGAAGAATCTTCATTAGAACAGTCAGAGACAGCGTCTCTCACTTCAGTTGCTGTTAATTGGACACAGTCTGAGCATATACCAGTAGTTCCCTGGACACAATCTATGGGTCTTAGATATCCACTAATAAACAAACTGATGTTGTCTTCATATAATCATATCATTTGGACCCATCCCAGATCCGGACATGCAACTATACCAATGAGTTCTCTTTCTAAAACACTGACACCATTGGCGTTGGATGAAAATCATTTAAAAAACCACTGGACAGAGTCTGCGTTTGAAAATCTCATAACATTGACCAAGTTTTTATCTGTATCAGAAAAGCTATTGACAGAAGATCTTTTTTCTACAGTTTTACCCTGGAAAAAATTTTTATTTTCGTTAGAAATAACTTCCATGCACTCTAATTTTGATGCAATCACACCAAGGGCCACGGCAAATATTTCAAGAGTAATTTCAACCTGCATATTGTCTGATAATCATATATGTATATCACGGAACCATAATGAATTTTTAAAATCTAAAATTAAACTGTCTACTAGTTCAATAGTAAAACAGAACTTCCAAAGTGAATCTCCTTTAGATCTTTTGGAACCAAAAGTAAGCTCTAGTTTTACAGCGTGGAGACTAGATGAATTGTTACTACAAACTGATGTTACAGTTATACTATCCACAACTGTTGCACAGACTCAAACTGAGTCTCTGGGAAGTGAAATATGGTCAGAAATTGTAGCAAACAATAAGACATCATTGAACTCAACTGAATTTATACCTGTATATTTTTATATGCACAATGGTATTGATAAAAGCACAATTTTCACAGTGGCTGAAATTGAAGGGGAAAATGTTTTAACTGTGTCTACTACTAATATTTTCAGAATTTCAATGCAAACTCAACCTTATGCTACCAAACACTCAAGTCAAACTGCATTGGTTCCATTGGTCTCTACAGAAACTGAAGACAGAAATACACGGTCTTTTTCTGAACTAGGATCACTCTTATCTTGGAGAGTGCCTGTTCCTTCAGCAGATTTTCTCCGGTATCATACTGAATATCACATCGGGGGAAGGTGGTTTGAAACTAATGTTGAAAGAAAAAGACCTTGGGTACAGCCATATTATCAAACAATCACTATCTATACTTCATTAATGATTAGCACAGTAGAATCCTGGGTCCAACATAAAATGGGTATAAAATCATGGATGAATTCTGCAGCTGTACTGTTTAATGGCAGGACCCAGTTTGTAACAGAACATGTAAGACTTGGGAATGTTCTTCAAAATAATACAGTAAGGCCATGGTTCCATGCAGAAGCTAGCACAGACCATACCTGGTTCCATTCAATAACTAATACAATAATAGTATTGACCCAGACTGAATATCAAGAAATTGGACTTTGGACTGTGCCTGTCTCTGATATTCTAGCATCACAAGCTGAAATAGAACCAGAAACATCCTTATACATTCATGACACTGATGTTATCTCATATTGGTTCCCAATTCCAAATAGTTTAAGTCAAAGAATTAAACTTGAGCCTGGAACTGTTACCCCCTGGATCCAGAAAGAATGGCAAATAATAGTTCACCCATGGAATAGACTTGAAACAAAAGTAGTGAAAACTGGATACAATGTTGAAACAAATACATCTCAGATAATTTTGACCGATTCTAAATCTGGTGAAATTATACATTGGATTCAACCTGAATCTCCACCAGTGGTTAGGAGATGGCCTGAAGATGTTACATTTTGGACATTGACTAAAAGTGATGAAAATATGCCATGGTCACAACTGGAATACAAATCTACACAATATTTGTTACAGCATAATTTTGGTAGAATTAAACTTTGGTTTCAGCATAAAGCTCCTACTGAAACTCTGGAAACCATTCCCTGGACTCATTCTGATATAGTACTATCAAATTCATTGCAGACTGATGTAGATGACACACTTTGGTCATTGACTCAAAGGGATGCAATCAGGCAGCTGTCACAAGTGGAATATAAAGCTAAACAATCTTTGACAAGGCTTGATATTGGTATAACCAACCTTTGGATTCAACATAAAGATCCTTCTGAAACTCTAGAAGTTGTTCCCTGGACTCATTCTGATACAGTGATAGCAGACTCAATACAGACTCAA
>JABTXL010016632.1:0-12625 GCA_025134845.1 Neodon shergylaensis | reverse complement strand
TCTCCTGGATTCATTCTGATACAGTGATAGCAGACTCAATAAAGACTGTAATAGATTCCGCACTGTGGACACTGACTCAAACTGATTTTGATAAGCTATTGTCACAAGTGGAATGGGAAAATATACAATCTTTAGTACATCAGAATGTTGGCATAATTCACTCACGGATTCAGCATAAAGATTCTACTGAAACTCTAGATATCTTTTCCTGGATTTATTCTCATAGAGTAATATCATACCCATTACAGACTCAAATAGATTTATTTAGATTATTGAACAATTCTCCACCTATGACAGCCCAAATTTGGAATCCAACTGCAGAAGAAATAGTAAAACCAGATGCCCTGACTGCAGTTTTTACAATTTCACCATCATTTAAGGTTCAAGGTAATACCACTATTTCCTGGATTCTATGTGCTTCTCAAAGAGTGAATCGAGACTCATCATGCAGTCACATAGTTGAGCACTGGAGAAAGGAAGTTGCAACTACAAATCACCTAGGAATATACCATAAGAACCAGATATATAGGTCAGGGTCCATAGAACCAGTTAAATGTTTGGGGTCTAACTTCATTTCAGATTTATACTTAGATTATCACAAGCTTTTTTAATAATTACATATTTTCATTTTTAAAATACACAGTTAAGTTGCTGTTATATGTGTGGGTAAATGTATATATATGCACTTATATATACATCTTAATACCAAATATGCTAGACACTGGGATCAATTTGAAAAAAAAATCAGTCATATTGAAGTCACAGATTCTGTCTCAAATAGTAAAACAATCTATTCTACTAGAAAGTGGAATACCTACTTTAGTAACATATCTAAAACAAGAAACACCACAAACTGAACCAAAAGCTTAATAACATTAGAATCTGTGTCAATCCTGAAACAGAAATGTTAAGATCCAGCACACACTTTAAATTTGAGAGAGGATCATTATTATTTTCTTTCCTGTAATTGAAATAAGTGGAGGAAACATAATCAGTCATTTGGAATTTGCTATGAACTTAAGTGCTTATTGTCTGTATAACTTCAGGTAAGTTTCACTTCACTATGCAAAACAGAAAGAAAAGCAATTCTCCTCAACCTAACAAGCTCACTAATCTTATATTTATAGACAGACTGTTCCAGGAAAAACTGGTTGTTAGAAATTTGATAGCAAATAAAAAATTATCTATACACAGAAGACTTGAAATTTTATATGCCTCTCTTAGCTGTCTCTTTCTAGACATTTTATTTTTATTTACTATATTGTCCTATCTTTCAGTACCTGGATTCACAAACTTCACTTCATTCCCTTTTTCTTTGTTTTGTCATTTTTCATCTTTTCTTTCTGCCTGGGGTATCCTATTTTCCTTCCTTCAAACTCTTCTGATATTTTACTCCAGTGGTTATGGTCCTCAATATTATATAATACACCATTATTTATCCTAAACTGTATGTGTCCATGCTTTTCCAGAAATGCTTTTCAGTGAGGAACCTACCCCAATATTGCTACCTCAATCTGATCCACAAGATAATCTTTCACTGGAACCATTATCACCTAGGCAAACAAAACTCAATATTTCCTTGTCTGAATGTCACCTGAGTATGGCATGGAATGATAATCTCCAAACACTGTGGCTCTACAAGACAGCTGTTGTTTCTCATGATACCACAGGCAAGTTATAGCATGTTGAAATTATTAACTTTAGATCACAGTCTCTTCATCTGGACTAAGCAAACATTTTCTGAGTTCCAAGATATCATAATTTCTTCAACACTGTAATTCACACAGACTTCTTTCACTAGTCTCTGTTTGTTTTCAAAGAGTACTTTTGTTTCTGAGGGTGAAAACTATAATTGATTATGAGTATGAAAACAAATCTTGATAAAACTGTTGGAAAGGATTGTAGTGGTTTAGTAAATTAGTGAGTTTTTTCCTAACAACCATGATTTCACTAGCACTGAATATGATTAATTAGGTCAATTTTTAAAACCAGGTGTGTTTTCCCTCATTTTTAAGCAGGCCTCAATTCCAATAAAAGAGATATGTAACCACCAATTTTGGCATGAAAGTATAATAGTGTTTCAAACTACACACTGCTTAACAATGAGTTATGATTCCACTTAAGGAATTAATAATCATAATTGATATTTTTAGGGAATGTACATAGATATTCACTCTTCATATAATGAAATTTGCAATAACTTAGTCAAATATATACTCATATTTAATCAAAGTTAAATGTGTCAGATGCCCAGATGTTCTTTTCTTAACTATGAATATAAAAAATAAGAGTATTCTAACAGGAGAAAACACTAATTCTTCCAATATGATTGTACTCTCTAGAATGTGGTGTACGTCCTGGCCTTGTTCCCTACTGTCCCGACTGTTGGGAAGCTGAAATAGGTGAATTCCCATGGATGGTTTCTATGCAGCTGTCTTACTCCCACTTCTGTGCTGGTTCTATTCTTAATGAAATGTGGGTCCTCACTTCTGCCCGATGTGCCAATTTTATGTAAGTCTCACAAGACGCTTTAAAAATTAAGATATATCACACATTGATGTAAATTTGAGAATGTTGATAAATATGTTCTTCTAAAATACAGTTTCTTCAGTATTTCTATTTTCCTAATTTGATCTTGCTCTGTTCCCTCACTCTAACTGTGATCAGTTTTCTTATCTCATATGAAAGCTTTCCCCTGGATAGATGAGAACAATTTTTGACTTTGGTTATGAAGCTTATTGCATTCTCCCTTAAATTTTTACCTTATGCTTTTATAAGATTACTCTTTATCTTATCAGGATACTTTCAATCTTCTCATAAATATATCTATAAGTTGTGAAAATTATCATAATTTTATATTATTTAACTCATAAAATTGTGGTTAGTGCTCATTTCAAATAAAATATTAGAGACTTTCCATTTTGCATTGTTTCCATTTATGACTTTCTTGGCTTTACAGTCAAGCAAAAGTCACATACATTCATTGTATTTAATTTTTAATTTTCAATGAGTACAACATTTTTAAGTCCTGAAAATATTAATACAATAATTTATCGCTTCATTGTAATAGTCATCTTTAGATTCTAAATATGTTCATGTGTACAGAGCCTCTCCATATTTTCTTTATGATTAGCAAAGTCTTATGTATCTAATCCAGGTAATATAAATAAATTTAACCAGGTTTCATCTTCTTGACACAAGTTTGCAATCCTCTAAAACCAAATAATCAAAACTGAAACAGGAGGATTGTGACTACTTGTCTTGTATGGGTTATGGTATATGTTTAATGCTAATATAAATGACTAGAATGAACTGAATCTAAATCAAACGGAAATATCTCTAAAACCAAAGATAAGAGATTTGAAAACAATATTTTAAAGTACACTTACCATTTCATGTAATCAATGTGGCATCTAGGTTACTTTTCATTGAAAAGTAAAAATAATAAATCTCTTGATAAATTTTCCTCCAGAAAACGGTCAGAATCTCTGGCTTTAGTCCAAGTGGGTCTGGTTGATCTTCAGGATCCTACACAAGGTGAAACTGTAGGTATCCAGCGTTCTTTGCCATACTTAAGTCCCAGGGGACCTTTAGGGCCAGGACTAATCTTCCTGAAGGAGCCAATACATTTTCAACCATTGGTATTTCCTATTTGCCTGGAAGAAAGTCAAGAACAAGGAAGACACATACAACTATATGACTGCTGGTTACCCAGCTGGTCCCTCATGAGAGGTAAGTAGTAATGATGAAGAGAGTGGAATATGATCATAGAATTTTCTTTTTATCAATTGAGGTTTTATCTTTTTTATATTTCATATATGTTTTTAATTTCTCTGTATCACAATAACCTCCAAACAAAAAAAAACATTTCTCTCTGATTTTTATCAGGAAGTCCTGGTATCCTGCAAAAAAGGCACCTCAGCATCATGCAAGTCAGCACCTGTGCAAAATTTTGGCCTCAACTGAATGAGTTCACTTTCTGTGTAAAGGCCAAGAAAGCTATGGGGGAATCTGGCTGTAAGGTGAAAATAGAAGAATGTACTATAAAGACATAAGAAATACCATTTTAAAGTAAATGTTATCTATTATCATCTTTGAGTTTGTCAACTAATGTTTTATTCTCAATTTTTTGTAGGGTGATCTTGGGGCACCTTTGGTATGTCATCTAAAACAAAAAGACATATGGATGCAGGTGGGAATTTTAATTGACTTTGATGAACATTGCACAAAGCCCTATGTCTTCAGTCAAGTTAGTCCTTTCATTTTCTGGCTCCGGAGAGTTACACAGCCCAGTCATGCACCCTGGTCTCCTGAAAGACCTGTGATTACTTCTCCTTCTAACAACCTGTCAGTCTCTACCAGTAGGAAAGATTCAACATTTATCTCACCATCTGCTGCTGTGCATCCACACTTCATCTCTCTGCCACAGCCTCAAGGTAAGAATAAAATTGAGAAAAATAGAGATTTAAATGAGGTAAAGAAATTTTCTGTCTCTGAAAATTTTATTATTTTTCTAATATCTGCTGATTCAAGATTTCTTTGGTCTTTGCATGGGCAGTTTATATCTAATGCACGGTTCTGCTAATGTAATGTTACTGTAAAATGCTGATGGTGCTGATTATAGTTTATATAATAACAATTGACTACTCTGAGACCCAGAACATTAAATACATTCTTACATTTTAAAAGGTAATGAGCAGCACATACCTTGATTATTTAATATCTAGCAGAGTTTTTATCAGTATACAAATTCCCTGTTTAGATAGTAGAATCATTTTCAATTTAGATACTTTGGCTTAATTGATAGGGAATATTGACTTCATAGGTTCCTGAGCAGACAACTCTGTAATTCTATTTGTGATTGTCATCTTTTCCCCTTCATTTTTCTGAAATATATCACAGCTTCATAAAGGACAATTTAATATTACTTGCTTCAAGTAGAATATACACTAATGCTGCATAGAATCAAGACCTAGTATAACATTTGATATGAATATGTTTCCATAGTTATATTAAATATTTTAAAAATACAAATGAAGTTATTTTATTTATTTGTTGAAATATAACACTTAAAATTTTTCCTAGAGAACTCATTGAAATATAAACTAGAGATGATAGTTATGCTTCCAGTTTTGTCATCATTTGTGTGGTGTTTTATGACATATAAGTTATCTTCAGCCTTTTCTATTAATCTCCATAAATTTGGCATAGAGAAATTTCTGTGACTAAAATTCTAATAAACAAGGATATTCATATCATCATGCATATATTTCTTGCTTAATAATATATTTGCTATTAAGGTACAATTTTAAGTTATCTGCCTCCATTAATATTTGTATTTAATGGTCTTCTTTCCAACATGTCCTTTCATTTTATAGAATGCTATAAAACTAAACATTTTTATTTTCTACAAAGAGATAAAATAAAAGAGAAACAGGAGTTGTAAGATAACATAAAATGGTTTCCAATATTTGCTCAAGCAGGGAAGTAGGAAATATAAGAAGATATTCCCTTTTTAAGGACAAAAATCTTTCTATCTAAAAATTAAGGGAACTCTCATTTCAAAAACAAATTTTGTAATGCTAGTTGTTTGAGAAGAGACATATGAAATTAAAATATTTAAAAAGAGGTCCAACTAACATTTCCACCAAATTTAACCTCTCTTATTTTATGTTTTCTTCTCTATTTAGCTTTAGCAGATCATATTTCTGTGCAATATGCTATGCCATGGCAAGCTATTATCTTCAGTTGTGGGAATCAGATCTGCAGTGGCTCCATTATTAGTAGCTACTGGGTTCTTACTGCTGCCCACTGTGTGAGAAACATGTAAGTTTATTTCACATCTTTTCTCCTAGTATATTTTGTATTTCCTCAAGTATGGTGAGACTTTCTTTTGAAAAAATTAGCCTCTAGATTTTTGTCCATTTCTCTTGTTCTCATGCTACCTTGCTTCTGTGACAACGAAAAATTATCTCAGTATGTCAGTTGAATTTTATGTATTTTAATACTTTTATTGAATGATTCCATATATACCATCACTTCCTTTGTAGGGTTCTCTATCTATCTATCTATCTAGCTAGCTAGCTAGCTAGCTCCAAAGGAAGAAATGAACACAAAATCAAGAGATATTGTTTCTAAAGGTGTAATTTTTATACAGAATTCATTTTAATAAATTTCTACCTACCATATAGGAATCCTGAAAACACTCTTGTGATATTGGGCCTTAGACATCCCAGAAAACCTCTGAGAGTTGCTAAGGTGACTACTATTTTACTGCATGAAAGATTCCGGTTAGTGAGTCAGGCTGCAAGAAATGACCTTGCTCTGGTGCTTCTTCGAGAAGGCCAGAGTTCTATTCATATAATGGCACCTTTAGGAAGCATAAAGGATTTGAACACTTCAGAATGCTGGCTTTCTGGATCCCAAATTCTTAAAGAAGGTTAGTGCACAAATTCTTTCATTTGTCAGGGGAAGATCAATTTTCTTTTGAATAAATACCTGGATTTTAATATTACGCTTAAGAAAGAACTGTAATTACAATAGTTTATGCAATCAACCTGTGCAAATTATAGACTTACATATATTTTTGTATATGGTAGTCTTTGTAAGAAAGTATGGATAATAAGACATTGTTACTTCAGCATTTCAAAATAAAAAAATGGCATACATAATAATATGTTGCACATTTATCTCAAAGTTTGTTGCTTCATGAAAGTTTACATACATGAGATTTGTATTCTTCATCTATTTTTCTAGGATATATATTTGAAAATCTAGATATGTTACAGATACAAGTGATGGGAGCATCCAAATGTGCCTATCTCTATCCAGACATAGGAAGTTCTACGGTTTGCTACAATGCACAAGCTGGTGTTCCTGTTATAAGCATAGTAAGCATATAAGCTTTACATTGCTTTTTTATCTACCAGAAATTAGAAGGTATAAATATAAGAGATCTATATTTCTGTTAACAATATTTCTTTCTTTAATGCTCTCTGAGTCCATCCATTTCTACTTCTTTTATTGAAAAGGGCAATAGTGTAGTTGAAGGCTCAAATATCTTGTCTGTTCTGATTTTTGCATACATTTTAGAAAAAATATTCTTTTCTGAATCAAAATTGCACATGCCAACTTTATGAACATTTCTATTACTATTTAGGAAGTCTAAGAGTAAATAATCACTTTGCATATCAACTTACCTGTCTTTTACTTTACAGGAGTCAATGAGTCCTGGAAGTGCTGTGATATGCAGACCACTATATGGAAATCGCAAATGGAGACAAATAGGCTTCACTAGTCTCAAGCGTCTAGCTACCATAGTTGCGCCACACTTTCCCTGGATCTTGTCCTCAACAGCAAAGTCAGGCTATCCCTTAGATCAGGCACTCATTCCTTGGGTAGAAAATTCCAAGTCCTCTAGACTTGAGAAACATCCAACCACATTGCTACTTTCCATCATAATGATAATTTCAGTGAAAAGGATGTTTATTCTCTAGTGCACTGATTACATCAATGTGTTCAAACCTGCTGAACAAATATATTAAAAAATATTTAAAAAGTTCTGACTTAATGCCTTATAGTACCTCCCAAATTATTGTTTTAATAAAGAGTATTTCCCTAAACAATGACATCTTATTTTCTTTTTTTACCAGTTACCAATGATATTTGATTAATTCTACTATTTTATAAATAAGTTTCTTAATCCATATTTGTATGTATTCCATTTACAATCATGGGTTCCCCAGGAAAGTTAGAATATAATTGATCTCCTTAGATATACAACCAACTTTGAGATACCTAACATACTTGCTAAGAAACAAATTTATGTCATACAAAATAAACACTGATATCTTCTATGGCATCTCTCTTTCCCCTCACCTGTATCTTAATTACATGTTTGCATTTAAATGTTCACATAAGTGCAGGTGCACATGAAGACCAGATATATATATATATATATATATATTATTGAAAAAATTTCTGCCTCCTCCCAGCTTTCCATTTCCCTCCACCTCCCCTTACTCCTCTCTCCCTCCACCCACTTCTCTCCCCCTCCCACTCCAGTCCAAAGAGCAGTCAGGGTTCCCTGCCCTGTGGGAAGTCCAAGGTCCTCCCCGTTCCATCCAGGTCTAGGAAGGTGAACATCCAAACTGGCTAGGCTCCCACAAAGCCAGTGCATGCAGTAGGATCAAAACCCAGTGCCATTGTCCTTGGATTCTCATCAGCCCCCATTGTCCGCCATGTTCAGTGAGTCCAGTTTTATCCCATGCTTTTTCAGTCCCAGTCCAGCTGGCCTTGGTGAGCCCCCAATAGATCAGCCCCACTGTCTCAGTGGGTGGGGGCATCAATCGTGGTCCTGATTTCCTTACTCATGTTCTCCCTCTTTCTGCTCCTCATTTGGACCTTGGGAACTCAGTCCGGTACTCCAATGTGGATCTCTGTCTCTATCCCCATCCATCACCAGATGAAGGTTCTATGGTGATATGCAAGATATTCATCAGTATGGCTATAGGATAGGGCCATTTCAGGTTCCCTCTCCTCAGCTGCCCAAGGAACTAGCTGGGGACAACTCCCTGAACATGAGGGAGCCCCTCTAGAGTAAGGTCTCTTGACAACCCTAAGATGACTCCCTTAATTAAGAAATATACTTCCCTGCTCCCATATCCACCCTTCCATTATCACAACCATCCCATTCCCCCAAGCTCTCCCCATCCTCCCCTTCTCACTTTTCTCTCCCCATTTCCCCTTCCCCCCATCCCAACCCACCCCCAAGTTCCCAATTTTTGCCTGGCAATCTTGTCTACTTCCAATATCCAGGAGGATGACTATGTTTTTCTTTGGGTTCACCTTCTTACTAAGCTTCTCTAGGATCACAAATTATAGGCTCAATGTCCTTTATTTATGGCTAGAAACCAATTATGAGTGAGTTCATCCCATGTTCATCTTTTTGGGTCTGGGATACCTCACTCAGGATAGTGTTTTCTATTTCCATCCATTTGCATGCAAAATTCAAGGTGTCATGGTTTTTTTACCACTGAGTAGTACTCTAATATGTATATATTCCACATTTTCTTCATCCATTCTTACATTTTCTTCATCCATTCTTACATTTAAGGGCATCTAGTTTGTTTCCAGGTTCTGGCTATTACAAATAATGATGCTATGAACATAGTTGAACAAATGCTTTTGTAATTTGATAGGGCATCTCTTGGGTATATTCCCAAGAGTGGTATTGCTGGATCCTGGGGTAGGTAGACCCAGAATTCCCTGAGAAACCACCACACTGATTTCCAAAGTGGTTGAAAAAGTTTGCATTCCCACCAGCAATGGATGAGTATTCCCCTTATGCCACATCCTCTCCGGCAGAGGCTATCATTGGTGTTTTTGATTTTCCCCATTCTGACAGGTGTAAGATGGTATCTCAAAGTTGTTTTGATTTGCATTTCCCTGATCACTAAGGAAGTTGAGCATGACCTTAAGTGGCTTTTGGCCATTTGAACTTCTTCTGTTGAAAATTCTCTGTTCAGTTCAGTGCCCCATTTTTAATTGGGTTAATGAGCATTTTAAAGTCTACTTTCTTGAGTTCTTTATATATTTTGGAGATCACACCTTTGTCTGTTGCAGGGTTGGTGAAGATCTTCTCCCAGTCAGTAGGTGGCCTTTTTGTCTTAGTGACAGTGTCCTTTGCTTTACAAAAGCTTCTCAGTTTCAGGAGCTTCCATTTATTCAATGATGCCCTTAATGTCTGTGCTGCTGGGGTTATTCGTATGAAGCGATCTCCTGTGCCCATCTGTTGTAGAGTACTTTCCACTTTCTCTTGTATCAGGTTCAGAGTGTTCAGATTGATATTGAGGTCTTTGATCCATTTGGACTTGAGTTTTGTGCACGGTGATAGACATGAATCTATTTTCATTCTTTTACAGGTTGACTTCCAGTTATGCCAGCACTGTTTGTTGAAGATGCTCTCTTTCTTCCATTGTATACTTTTAGCTCCTTTATCAAAAAGCAGGTGTTCATAAGATTGTGGGTTAAAATCCGGGTCTTCTATTCGATTCCATTGGTGGACTTCTCTGTTTTTATGCCAATACCAAGCTGTTTTCATTACTGTAGCTCTGTAATAGAGGTTGAAGTCAGGGATGGTAATACCTTCAGAAGTTCCTTTATTGTATCAGATTGTTTTGCCTATCCTGGGTATTTTGTTTTTCCATATAAAGTTGATCATTGTCCTCTCAAGATCTGTGAAGAATTTTGCTGGGATCTTGATGTCTTGCATTGAATTTATAGATTGCTTTTGGTAGAATTGCCATTTTTACTATGTTGATCCTCTCAATCCAAGAGCAAGGGAGATCCTTCTATTTTCTGATATCCTCTTTAATTTCTTTCTTCAAAGACTTAAAGTTCTTCTCAAATAGATCTTTCACTTCCTTGGTTAGAGTTACCCCAAGATATTTTATGCTATTTGTGTCTATGGTGAAAGGTGATGCTTCTCTGATTTCCCTCTCTGCTTCCTTATCCTTTGCGAATAGGAGGGCAACTGATTTTTGTAGTTGATCTTGTATCCTGCCACATTACTAAAAGTGTTTATCAGCTGTAGGAGTTCTTTGGTGGAATTTTCGGGGTCGCTTATGTACACTATCATATCATCTGCAAATAACGAAAGTTTAACTTCTTCCTTTCCAATTCAAATCCCTTTGATTCCCTTATGTTGTCTTATTGCTATTGCTAGAACTTCAAGCATTATATTGAAGAGGTAGGAAGAGTGTGGACAGCTTTGTCATGTTCCTGAGCTTAGTGGAATGGCTTTGAGTTTCTCTCCATTTAATTTAATGTTAGCTGTCGGCTTGCTTTAAATAGCTTTTATTATATTTAGGTATGACCATTTTATCCCTAATCTCTCCAAGACCTTTATCATAAAGGGATGTTGAATTTTGTCAAATGATTTTTCAGCATCTAATGAGATGATCATATGGTTTTTTTCTTTCAGTTTATTTATATGATGGATTACATTGATAGATTTTCATATGTTGAACCAGCCCTGCCTCTCTGGAATGAAGGCTACTTGATCATAATAGATAATTTTTCTAATGTGTCCTTCAGTTCGGTTTGCCAGTATTTTATTGAGAATTTTTACGTCAATGTTAATGAGCAAGATAGGCCTGTAATTCTCTTTCTTGGTTGAGTCTTTGTGTGGTTTTGGTATCAGGTTAACTGTAGCTTCATAAAAGGAATTTGGCAATGACTCCTCTGTTTCTATATTGTGAAATACTTTAAGAAGTATAGGTATTAAGTCTTCTTGGAAGTTCTTGTAGAATTCTGTATTGAAACCATCTGATCCTGTGTTGGCGGTAATTGATAAATCCAGACAATAGTAATATATGAAACTTTAATAGAAAATTCCAACTCACGAATCCAAAGTTCCCGCGCAGCACAGGAAACCGGAAACAAGGGAGGAAGCGCAGAGAGCTTGCAGCTTCTGCGCTCTCCATTTATCAGTAGAAACTTTGCCCCAGGCAACCCCGCCCAAAATGGGCGGGGCCTATCACTACATCTCCCCCTTTTTGTCTAAATAAGACAGAACTAAACCAAATATAACTATAAACAATAATAACAAATAATGAATATAACAAACAATATTGAGAACAAAAGTTTTACCAGACATTCTATCTAAAGGAGTCTAAATAATGTAGCAAGTAATTACAATTATATAATCTTCAACTCCGTCAAAGATCTGAGAAGGGAATAAATATTACTTAACAAATGAGAGATATCCAAAATGTGCCATAAATGACAGAGACAACTGACTACCTGGGCAATCACCCAAATTCTCATTCGCAATGTTGAGTCAACCAACTTTGGCTAAGGCCTAACATAACTGACATACCAATATCAAATGCAAGGAACTTTCTTAGAATTATCCTACCCTGTCTTGGCAAGATAAGACAATCCTGTTTCATATCTTTGTCAGTAGATGAGGTATGGGCTTTTCTTAACCCAAAAGGCCAGTTCTGCCAAGAAGACAAGCTCCCAGTGGAGTGTCTTGGTGCTCAACTTTCTCTCGGGAGTAGAGTGGTGTTGCCAGGAGTAATTGTGTCTCGTCGGCACAGAATTCTAGGTTAGATTAAAGGCCATTTTCTACAGCTCTTTAAAGAGGCCGAAGATTATACTATCTATACTAAATATAATCTCTCTTTAACTAGAAAACCTGATTAACCTAAGAATAAACATGACAAACATATAATTCTCAATACCTATCTAACTTGAAGACTAAGAGAATAAACAACGGTGCAATATATGAAGACAGTGATCTTCATCTGTAAACAATGTCATTACATATCAAATGTAAACAATGTTCATCTGTAAACAATGTCATTACATATCAAATGCAAACAATGTTATTACATAAATAGTATCAGAGGTAGAAATGTACATTGTGATATGGTAGATGTATCAATACAATATAAGCATACTCTTATACAAAATTAGAGGTAGGAACACTCACATACAATATTCAATATATCAATATACAGGAAACAGTACCAATACAATTTTCTAACAACCGTAACTCACAAATACCAATCATCCTAACAAACCAGTTAATCCCCTTTTTTTTTTTTTTTTTTTTTTT
>JABTXL010016516.1:3650-17019 GCA_025134845.1 Neodon shergylaensis | reverse complement strand
TGGGGGCTGGGAACACAGAGATGGAGGCAGGGAAGCTGATGTAAGGGACAGAGAAATAGGACAAGAGATATAGACAAGGGCTGAGGACCAAAGAGTCAGGCAAATGGGGACAAAGAGAGCACAGAAGCTGGACAAGTGAAGCCCAGAGACACAGGACAAATGTTAGCCAAGAAAAGGGCAGAAGAGGTGAGCGCTGCGTGGTGTGAAGAAAAGACAGTCACATCCCAGTGGTGTAAAAATGGAAAATGTCACCCATTGGTTCATGTGTTTGAACATCTGGTTTCCAACTTGTACTGCTGGTACCATATAAACTTTGGGAAGTGAGGCTCAGCTGGAGGAAGCGGGTCACCTAGAGGCTTCATAGGCCAGCACCACTTCCTGGTCTCTTTTTGCTCCTGGTTGACTGAGGTGTGAACAGGCAGCTATTCTATAGCCTGCTAAGATGAAAGCACAGCTGCCCTGCACCATGCCTCTGCCGCCATGATGGACTGTATCCCTTTAAACTGTGAGCCAAAGCATTCACCTCCTAAGTTGCTTCTTTTCAGGTCTGTGGTGGTTTGAAAGAAAATGGTCCCCAAAGGGAGTGGCACAATTAGGAGGTGTGGTCTCACTGGAGGAAGTGTGTCACTGTGGGGACTGGGCTTTGTGGTCTCTTTTCAAGCTTCCCTCAGGTGACAGTCAGTCAGCTTCCTGTTGCCTCCGAGATGTAGGACTCTAACAATGACTGGAGGGTGCTTGCAGGTGAGTCTTCATTTGTCATCCTCTCACGAGACTGCGGTCCACAGCTACCTTGATTACAACCTTGTGGGAACTTGAATAAAGGACCCAGGTAAATAGAACCCAAGTTCCTCACCCTCAGACACTAGGATTTAATAACCTGATACTGTCTTATGGAATTCCACTACACTAATTTGTAATCCAATAACAGAAAATTAACAACATGAAAACACGGGCTATGGCAGCTATTTTGAAGGAAGAATGACAGGCACAGCCAGTACAAAGGTCCTGAGGTGGAAAAGGAACCTCAGGAAACCAGAATAGGGGGGCAGAGGCACCAAGAAGCAACCATAGGAGATGAGGCTGAAGGATGTGGCGAAGGAGGTTTTGTTTGTTTCTGAGAGTGAGAGACAGTTTGTAAAACTACCTGTGATGGCAATTCCAGAGAACCTAGACAACAATGAGGACTCTAAGAGAGACATGCATGGATCTAATCTACATGGGAAGGAGAAAAAGACAAGATCTCCTGAGTAAATTGGGAGCATGGGGACCTTGGGGGAGGGTTGAAGGGGAGGGGAGAGGCAGGGAGGGAAGCAGAGAAAAACGTAGAGCTCAATAAAATCAATAAAAAAAAACTACTGCCAGGCGGTGGTGGCGCACGCCTTTAATCCCAGCACTCGGGAGGCAGAGGCAGGCGGATCTCTGTGAGTTCTAGGCCAGCCTGGTCTACAAGAGCTAGTGCCAGGGAAGGCTCCAAAGCTACAGAAAAACCCTGTCTCGAAAAACTTAAAAAAAAAAAAAAAAAAACTACCTGTGATGGTTAATAGTGACTGCCAGCCTGACAGGATCTCACCAGGAGACAAACTTTGGGCATCCTGGGAAGAGGTTTCTGGATTAGTTTAACTGACTTGGGAAGACCCACCCTGAGTGCGGAAGGTGCCATCCTAGGGGCTGGGGTCCTGGGCTGCATACAAAGGAGAAAATGAGCTGAGCACCTGCGTTCCCCTCTCTCTGCTTCCTGACTGTGGGTGCTGTGCGGCCAGCTGCTTTATACTCCTGTCCCCACGCCTCCCCTCCCTTGGACAGCTCCCCAAACTTCCAGCCAGAATCAACACATATCCCCAACTGTTTCTTCATAAGAATTGTGTCGCAACATTAAGAAATGTACTAATACATTAGTCATTTCTAATTATGGAAACTAGTATTTTCAGATATGAATTTATAAGCTGTAAGAACAGCAAGGTCAGATAAATGAATTCCAGACAATGCAGCTGTGTCCTGAACCCCGGTTGAAGTGGGAAAGGGGGCACACATTCACGGCCTCAGAATTCCGCTGTGATACAAACACTTGCAGGTTGCATAATCTCAAGCCCATTGCTTTGTTCCTAGACAAATTGATATTTTTATTTGGAAGCACTCCAGGACCTGCTTGAAGCTTTAAATGTCATTTCTAAGTGGCCTCTAGAGGCTAGAAGCAGGAAAGGGACCTGCTCCGACTCACATGTCAGCGTTCCCGCTGGCTGCTGGGTGGAAGGAGCTTTGGGGGAACAAGAGCTGCTGGCAGGGAGCAGCTGAGGGCCAGCTGTGTGACTTCTGGTGGGTCACGTGACACCTTATTAAAGGTTCCTTCCCATCAGCCAGCCTGTGTCACAGCCTGATCCTCAACTGCAAGCAGCAGAGACACCAGGCCACAGCTTCAGCAATAAGCTAGCATGTAAGCCCTTAGCATCACTTAGGTACCTACTGACTACATGCCAGGCCCAGGCAAGGATTCCTCTCTTTCAGGTATTTCTGCCTGTGTGGGGCTTGGTGGAAGACACTGAAGTTTTTAGGGTATCTTTCTTGATTGGCCCTCAAGTCAGGAGTCCACGAGAATGGAACGAGCTAGTGTCCTCTGCAAGAGCGATACGTACTCTCTAACTGTGGAGTCCTCTCTCCAGCCCCTTGGGTAATGATCTGAAAGAGGAAGCCCGGGAAGGGAGCTACTGCCACAAGGCTCCAAAAAATCCCAAGTGTTCAAATTAGTTCACAGTCCTTTCTCTTGTCTGCGATTCCGTCATTAGATCCAGAGTAACAGCATGGAATATAGCTAAAAATATTCAATAACAGAGTAGAATTCAACTATATAGACTCAATTTGCTTCCAGACCTTCTCAAGAGCCTTTCTGTCCAGTCATTGCTGGCTGTGGCCTAAGGACACAGCCACCACAGCCCCTCCATCCTCCCACCAGGTGGTGTCCCTTCAGAGTTGAACACATTCCTTCTGATGAGATGCACAGTGCCTCCACCTGCCTTCCAGAGCCACACTCGGCTAGTCTCCTCCTGGAAGTTAGAACATGGAGTACACTCATCTGCCACTACAAACGCTTCCAGCCAAAAGCACCGCAAAGTTGAGCACCACTGACAGCTTCTCTCTCATGCCTGGGAGCCTCTGCTTCATAGAGCGTTTTCCTGCTTATGTATTTTAAAGTGTTGTAATCCTGTTGTCTTTAAACAGGGTCTAGACTTCTCCACCAGAGCAGGATCTGTCGCTCAGCCTGGGTCTCCAGCACCAACAAGGGTTTTAAGGGCTGGGTCCCAGGTCTCTAAACAGAGGTGGGAGCAGAAGTGGATGTTGCCACAGGAAAGGGAGGTGAGGACGCCATCCCCCGCCATAATGTCCCTTCATCCTTCTCGCCACCTAGTCTACCAGGCTTTGGCAATAGTCAGCAGTAGGATTGCAAATGAAACTTCACAGGGTACAAAATAAGCAACGAAACTGCAGAACACAAACCACGCGTCTGTTTATTCCATGATGTGGCGGGCGGGGTGGAGGTTGGGGAGACAGGGTCGTGTTTGTCTCGGACTGGAAAGTGAAATGCCAGAAGAGACAGCAAGTCAGGGTCCACCAAACTCTCCGTCCTGATTTTGACCATCATCAGCCTTTGTTTCTGGATTCCAGAGCTCAGGACAGTATTGGGGTTGGGGACTTGTTAACTCACTTTCTACCAGTGTCTTCCCTAAGAGGAGAGTCAGACTGGCTCCCTTAAGAAGTTCAGTCCCCACAGGGGGTCCTTAGGCTGACAGGATGAGTGTTGAGGCCCATCTGCAAACACTGGCTGGGACCCAGAGGACACTGGCATGCGGCTCAGTGGCCTCCAATGCTCTTTGCATTATTGATCACAGAACCTGCTTAGGAGCTTGGAAATGAGATTCCACCTCCCACTTCCTATTGACTTTCCCTCTCACTAGACAAACACCAAAATCTCCGCTGACTTTCCACTGTGGAGGGTACCCGGGAGAGCACAGTGAGCTGGAGAGTGGGGTGCTCCTCTCATCTTCCAAGGTATCCTGTTCTGAGGGGCCAGGTCCTAGGGGTCAGGACTGTGCCCTAGGGAAGGGATGAGCAGGGCATCATCGCATCCTGCAGAATCACCCCAAGTTGACAGGATTTGCGACCTGAAAGAGCCACTTCACACGCATCTTCTTTTTCACATCCGTTCTGAACAAGGATCTAAGCGGACGTGGAAGGCGCTGGGCAATTTGTTTGCCCTCAGCCTAAGAACTTGTCAAACGCTAGAAAGGGAAGCCTGTCAGTGAGGCCTCTTGCACTCAGGATCAAAACTGAGAGGAGTCCGAGGACAGATCTCTAAGAGCAAAGTAAGGGGGTGGGGGGAAGGGCAGTAAACTAGGCCTTGAACTGGGACATGAATCTTAGGGCCCCAGCAATGGCATCATGGCCTCTGTAGCTGAGCGTTGCCTGCCCCCTCCCCCATTACTCATCACCCATCCTCGGAGGTTTGTCCTAAGAAGAATCTAAAACACAAGGATTTAAATTGTTATGTTTCTATCTCAATGATACATATTTTTTGAAGTAGGGTCTCAGGCTATCCTTGAATCCCATTTCAGTAACTATCTTACCTCAGTTCACCTTGTCATGAGGGAGAATCATAAATCTCCCAGCCCTCCCCTACCCCTCCTAAGTGTGGGGCTACAGGCCCAGATTCTGAGATAATTTTGTTTGTTTCAGGCTAGCCCTGGCTGGAATAAAACTGCTATATTGACCAGGCCAGCCTCTTCTATCTAAGCACTGAGATTAAAGGTGTTGACTACCACCAACACCATGCCCCAACCAGTGATAATTTCCAAAAGCAAACATCAGGGCTGGAGAGAGGGCTCAGTGGTTAAGAGCACTAAGAGTGGTCTAGAGGATCCAGGCTCAATTCCCAGCACCCACACAGCTGCTCACAACTGTCTGTAACTCCAGTTTCAAAGGACCTGAAGCTCTCTCTGACCTCCATCTGCACCAGACACATACATGGTGCACAGACATATGTGCCTACAAAATACATAATAAAATAATTAAAAAAAATCAGTGTGTTATGAACGAACTACACATTTGATGTTCAGAGCTGTGGCCCTGGTGTCCAGGCCTCTCTGAGGTGGGGGCCCCTTTGCTGCCTTTCTGAGCTACACCAACTCTGCCCCTGTGCATCCCAGTCAAGCCTGGCATGCTGAGCTCACACCAAGCTCACACTGAGATCACACTGAGCTCACACTCAGTGCCAAAAGAAGAAAGTATCCAGACCTTAGGTCCCACATTCTTGCCATGCCCTGTGGTGTTGGGGTGTCACCTCCCAAGGCCTCCCAAATGCATCTCCCAGGTCAGAACTAAGGCCTGGAGTCATCTACAAAGAGATGGGGCCATTCCCTTCTGACTCTCAGGATGCCCACACGGATTAAATGAGTCCGTACAAATGGAGGACTCAGAACAGTGCATTGGACACAGGAGCACGTGAACAACAGATGCCCTTAAGCCGTGGAAGCCAGGCTACGTGGGTTTTTTAAGCTTCCCCTGGATCTAATGTCCAAATCCCTGTCCATGTCTACTGTGGCTATTTCTCCCGCCATGGCCACTGACAGATGAGTCCCCTCAAGCAAACATCCCTTCTCCACTTCACAGATGAGCAAACTGAGACCCAGGGTACTCACAAATTAGCTGGAGGCTGCAGGCTGTCCTTGGATCATAGAAGGGACTAGACTCCAGCTCCTCTGTGTGGCCCCTTCCCTCCCAAGCCCTCAACCGGCAGCATCTTACCTGACAGCCTTGGCCTCCGCTTGGTAGCTGCCTCCATGCCTGGCCGTCCCTTCCTGCTGACCAGCGAGGGCTAAGTGGGGAGGGCTGCCATCAAATAGCCTTTTATGGCTCCCATAACCGCTCTAACAAATGTCCTTCCAGCAGCCGTAGCTGGAAGCAGATTAATGTCTCTGTGGCCCTAACACTTCTCTGGCCCCTCTGTCTGTCAGGTCATTACTGTTGGTTTATAGTCATGAGGTCCCTTTCCAATTCGCTAAACAGTTTGCATGATAAAGAAACCAAAGAGCATCACCTCCTAAACTGCCTCTCTTCAGGTGTAGCTAGTGGGCTATTGGGGACTAGCCTTAAGATGTGTGTGTGTCGGGGGGAGCAGTTGGGAGGAGGGACTTCACTATAAAAAAAAAAACAAAACACCAACACCATTGCTTACGACTCACGACTCACAGACTGGAGACTAAGAGAGGCACTCTGTCTTGCTGGATTTCAATTCCCTACCCTATAAACCCAGAGTAATTCTACTAGTGTTTAAAGGGTTTTGAGAACTGGGTGTGGCAGTTCATAGAGAGAATATAGAATGTGGTTAGCAGTTAGTCAATGTTTCTGTTTCCCCCTTATGCCCTCTGAGACAGGGTCTGACATTGTCTAATCTGCTACGTAGCTAAAAGAGACCTTGAACTTCTAATCCTTTTACGTCCCTCTCTGGTTTCTGAGTTCTAGGGTCACAGGCATGTGCCCCTGAGCTGGTTTTACGTGATGAGGAGACTCATACCCAGGGCTTCATGTGTGCTGGATAAATACCCTGTCCAACTGAGCCCCAGCCCACATCAAGACTTTATTTTTTAATTTAGTGTGCATCTGTGTGCAGGTTAAAGGACAGCTTTTGGAGTCAGTTTTCCCTTTTATCATGTGGGTCCTAGGGATTGAACTCAGACCTCCTGGCCGCAGTTGTCTCCACCCATGGAGTCACCCCCACAGACCTCCAACATCAACTCCATGTTCCCATTATCCTTAGAAGTCATGAACCTTGAGGGGGCAGGGACTCTGTCCTACCCCGTGCCTGGCACATGGCAGACACCTGTCATACGTGTCCATGAAGAGGTTTTCAGAGATGCCAGGCTCTCTGCAGTGGTCCTCTTTCCACTGGGGTAGGGACCACTCCATTCTAAGGAGCAGCATTCCTGGCTTCTGCTGTCTCCACGACTGTAATACCTTAGACCTTGTTAAATGATCCCCAGAAGGCAGGGGTTGGGGAAGGGAGGAGTATCTTCCATAAAAAGATCATGAAATCTGCTGAACTCTAATATGCTCATTTGAGGCCCAGAGAGAAGTGGCTTGCCTGAAACTACACAGCAAGTTAGTGGCAGAGCTGGGGCTGCAGTTCAGGGTCCTGTCTCCTGGCCAGCACTCCTTCTTCATCAGTCCTGTGTTGGCTGGCTCACGGTCAGGACCCCTCCGTAAAGCTGCAGCTAACAGCTTCACACCAAGGAGGCTGGTTGCTGCTCTGCCCGTCAGTGAACTTGGGACCCTAGGAAACCGTTTGTGAAAGTCCCTACTCTGGTGGCAATGCAGTCATAACCACCTCCGAAGCCATCCCCGGGTAAGAGCAGTCTGGCTTGCTGATGAGGTGTGCTCTTGCTGCACTCAAGAATGGGCAGGAGCTGAGCCAGGGGTTCTGCCAGTGGGAGCGGGAAGCGAGTCTGCCTGGTGAGTGTGTGCTGGGGTCAAGAGCTCGGTCCTGCTTCTCTCAGGTCCAGCACCTCCCAGTCTTGGCTCCTGAACTTGTAAACCACAAAGGACAATGGCAACTGTTTAAGGAGCCTGAGTATGAACGCATGTCCCTCACCACCCATGTCTGTTTGGTCCCATGTTTGGAAGGAAGCCAGCAAGGAAGCTGTCACAGCAAGATAAAGAGATGAATAAGGTGTCGGTGAGACATTCCTTTAATTCAGCACTCAGGACGCAGAGGCAGGCAGATCTCTGTTAGTTTGAGCCCAGCTTGATCTACAGAACGAGTTCTAGGACAGCCAGTGCTACACAGAGAAATGGGGGAGAGGAGAGAGGGGGACGAGAGGGAGAGAGAGAGAGCGAGCACTTATCAGAGCCCTGTGAGGCATATGTCACAGCATTTGTAACACAGCTACTTTAAGATGCTAGTTCTGAGGGTATCTTTATATAATAACATTTAATTTTTTGTTTGTTTTTGTTATTTTATGTTGAAACAGGGTCACAATATGTTGCTTATGTTGCTCTCACACTCACGGCAATCCTCCTGTTTCAGCCCCCTCAGTGGCAGGATCACAAGTGTGCACCCCTATACCCCGCCAAGTATGACCTTTCTCTAGAGTTTAACATAAACACTTCTAGGTTAGGCAAATGTTCTTGCAAGCTAATCCCTGCTCCTGTGACATCGTGATGCCAGCGTCACCTCTTGGTGCCCTAATCTGTCCAATGAGGGGGATTTGCAAGGCTGTCAGGAGGATTAAGCAAGATCAATGTGTGTTAAGTGCCCAGCCCAGAACCTGCCGTGGCATAAATGCTTGATAACACCTATCCCTTCCCTAGGTCAGTGTAGTCAAGGAGGGGCCGCAAGCAAAAGTAACCAAATGGGAGCCACGAGCGAGTTGAGGGGAAGCTACTATGCATTGGCTCAACCTCCCCAACCCCTCCTCCCCTATCATCCATAGTCTTGGCTGATGAACCTTAGTGACCATTTAGCCCCCACAGACTTCATTCTACTCATCAAGCAAAGCACAAGTACAAGAAGAGCTAGGAACTCCATCCTAGGGCCACCCTAGGGAATTGTCCCTTCTGTCCCCTGCCACCTAGCCCCAAAGGTATGAGACAACACCTGTCCCATCTTCAGGCCTTGTTTGCCTGTTCCTTTCTATCTGGTCCTATGCTCTCTGAGGGTAGGAATTGTTCCTATCTCCCCGGGGCCAGTTACCTTCAACAGTACACAGAGCCAGCCTAGGAAGACAGCAATCTGCTTGCAAACCACTTCTGAACTGTCCCCTGGTCCCTTTGACTGTCATAGATGTCAAAAGAAGTTTGGAACTGAACGCAGACGGAGTGGTCTGCCCTGTTAGTCTTTGCTAATCAAATTGCACTTGTGCGTGTTGCGGGGATGGGGGTGGAGTGGGAGGGTTGTTCTCTTGTAGATCTGCCCGGGTGTGTCCTCCCCCAGAGAGACGCTGCTTTGGAGAAACTGCCACTCCTGAGATCTGTGCTTTGCAAGGTTCTGTGACCCAGGGCTGAAACATACACAATGTGGAGAAGAGACGCTGCAGCGATTTCCTTGGCAGCGGTGACAGCTGTGAGGAAGGAGCCCACGCCACATGCTCAGTTGTTGGTTATTAGTGGAAAGCTGGTACCACTGCCTTCGTCAGGCCCAGATTCCTTTTGCTGATGAGGTGGCGTGTATCATCTGTGCCTGCACTCCAAGAAACAACGTGGTTTGTCTTGGTAATTAATGGAACACACGCAGTCACCCAGGACTGGCAGCTGCCAGAGTAAATGAGCTCCATAGGGCCCAGGCTGGTGCTGGTCTCAGAACACAGAGCTCAAATCAGATCTAGTCCTCTGTTCTCCTGAGCCCCTGCTTCTCCCAGCTCTGGGTTGTGGGGGCAGGAACCTGTGTCTTCTCTGAGTTTTCGGCAAGATGCCTCAGTCACTAATACACAGGGCACGATGACATCTACTAACTGTGTCCTGGGTGAGCAAGGTCCTTGTTTGTCTATGCAGGAGTCCTCACAGAGCCTGGCTTAGCAACTGTACTGTGTGTAAAATAAATTTTGTTCTATTGAATCAAAAAGTGGGCAAGAATTAAGACTGGATCAAATACAGTCACCCCGGGATTTGGCATGGCTGGTTCCTTCTTGGCTTTCAAGTCTCAACTTGTGTTCCCTCCCCATGAAGACCCTTCACGCACTTCAGTCACTCTACCCCAGCACTCTGTTAGTGTCTCCTCAACTCTCACATCTAAAGTTAGCGAATTTTCGTAGATAAACATGCGGAGAGTTACCTGTTTTCCTAACTGAAAGAAATATCTGTAAAAACACACACAGCCTTTGTCTGTTTACTGGTATAACAAAGGATAGGCACGCAGGGTGGGACACAGCACACAGCATGTCCCGGGCTGGGAGGCCGAGTGGGTGAAGCGCTCGCCATGCAAGGATGAGAACCTAAACTCAATTCCCAGTGTCCATGTAGAAAGCTGGGCACGCGGCTCATGCTTGTAATCGCAGGACTGGGGAGGTGGAGACAGGTGGATTCCTGAGACTCACTGGCCAGTCAGATGAGCCTTCTGGATAAGCTTTAGGCCAATAAGAGATCCTGTCTCAAAAAACAAGGTAAAGGAGTCAGAGAGCAGCTCCGTGGTTAGGAGTGCATGCTGCTCTTCTGTAGGACCCAGGTTCAGTTCCCAGCACCATGTCAGGTAGCTTACAACCACCTGTAACTCCAGCCTCAGGTGCTCTGATGCCGGCTTTTGGCCTTGAGATGATCTGAATGTTTGGTGAACTGTTTGGGAAGGGACTAGGAGGCGTGTGTGGCCTTGTTGAGGGAGGTGTGTCACTTGGAGTAGGCGCTGAGGTTTCAGCCCACACCATTCCCCAGTTCCTCTCTCTCCCCTTCATGTTTGTGGACCACATAGATGGAAGCCCTCAGCTACTGCTCCAGCACCATCTCTGCCTGCTGCCATTCAGCCCACTGTGATGATCATGGCCTCTACTACCTGCTGGAGCCATGAGCCCCAAATTCAATGCTTTCTTTTCTAAGTTGCCTTGGTCATGGTGTCTTATCATAGCAATAGAGCTGTAGCTCTGACAGACTCCCCGGGTACCTGCCCAAACTTGGCATACACTCACACACAGACACACACTACACACACACAAATAACATGTTTTAATCTTAAAAAATAAGCAAGACAGCTGGAACCTAAGAAACGCCCCTGATATGGGCCGTGGCCTCAGCATGTGTGTGTGCACACACAGACAAAAAGGCATGGGGCATAGTGTGCAAATTAGCACCTGTGGTCCCAAGTAGTGAATGACAGGTGAGTGATGGGATGGAACATGTTTACGGATGTAGGCCACTCAACCTCAACCTTCTCTCTGCAGCCACACGGAAGACCTTGCTTGGGAGGCAGTCCCATCCTGGAGCACCAGCCTTGAGGCCGAAGAGGTGGACTGGGCTCACCTCCACAGCATACTGGCACCTCATCTTCCTGACTCTCTGTCACCTCCCGCTGTCTCCGGATCCTGTGTCTCTCCCTTGCCCTATCGGCCCCTTGATTTAAGGTGGCGACTTTTCCAAAGGAACAGCAGAACCTTAATAAGAAACCGGCCAGGGCTGATGGATGGCAGAAAGTTGGCACCAGCCTCAAGGTCGGAAGGAGTTATTTTAAACTATTCAGATTTACTAGGGAGGGGAGCAAGTCAGAGGAGGATTTAGGAGCTTGCCTCCTAGCAAGACATGTGGCCGTGTCCCCGAGCAATCTAAGCCCGACGCTTCCTCTGCTATCCACCCCCACTGCTGTCTCTGCCCTGCCACCTGAGATGGATAGCCAGGCCTCTGGCATGAGGAATTTATTGGGAGCTGGTCAAATAAATTTGCAGTCTGGGATTTGAGCAGGCCTTTGCCCCCACCCCCCTTACTCCCTGCCTGAGGATGGGCAGTGGAATGGGCTGGCCCCAAGAGGCTAGGCCTTTTCCTGAGCAGGCAGGTTATCTCCAATTTCCTACATCCTGGAGAAGCCAGCTCTTCTGAGGGCCCGTGATTAATGAGAACCCCTCTCCGCTTTATTATCTCGCCCTGGGTGAGGTTTGAACTCTTCCGGCCGCAGTGCTCAGGTCAGAGAGGTAGGAGGTCTACTTCGTTCTCTTCCATTCCAATCAGAGCTCTCTGGAACTATGGCTTTATCTCCTTTCCAGAACCTTCAGTGAAGTCTATCTATCCTTCAAGGCTCATCTTGTGCTCAACTCCTCCAGAGAGTTTTCCCTTATTCTCCAGGGAGTCACACATACTGAATTCTGGCTTCTTCCTTGAAACATGAATGTTGACCTGTGTGTGACTGTACACATGCATGTGGGAGGGGGTATTTGTGTGGGGGGCATATGTACACGTGCAGGTGTGCATGTGGAGGCCAGGGAAGAGCCTGAGGAGTCACCCTCAGAGGTTCTCCACCATGTTTTGTAGACAGAGTCTCTCACTGGGACCTAGGGCCTGCCATTAGGCTAGGCTGCTGGCCAGTGAGCCCCGGGATGCTCCTGTCTCTGTCCCACTAGGGCTGGGATTAGAACTGCACACCATCATGTCCAGTTTTCCGCGTGGGTACTGCGAATCTGAACTCAGGTTCTCTGCGTGCATGGCAAGCTCTTGACTGACAGAGTCGTCTCCCCAGCCCTTCCGGCTGCTTCTGATGGCACTGATGGGTGGGCAGCTGTGCCCTTTTGGAGTTCCAAAGTTGTAGTGCTGCCCCCACCTTCCTGCCAATCAGCCCATAATTGGTGCTCCATAAACTCTTGCTGAGCTAAACCAAACAAACACATGTCTCCCCACCCCCACTCCTCCATGTGAGCCTGGGTGCCTCCAAAAGAGGTGGCAATGACCTCCTTTCTGCACAGGAAGGCTTTGATGAAGTTTAAAGAAAGCAGAAACACTATACCCACCCAACAAATCTGAACATTCCCCTTCTGCTCCTGCTGCTATTTCAGATGTAAAACATCCCACGGCTGAATGTGCTTTCTGGGCCCCCTCCTTATCCATCCACTCCCTCCCCAGGGATCCCAAGCCTGGCTTTACTGTTTATTATCTCCATGTCTGTTTTTACACACAACATAAGCATATGCCCATAAACAACACGTCCATTATTCCGTACGCTTTTAAACTTGCATAAGTGATACGGTAGGTTATGTATGTAGCCCTCTGCACCTGGCTTTTTCTGTACCCAGTATGATATATTTGAGATTCATCCAGGCAGACAGAGCGCAACTTCATTCATTTTAACTGCTGTGGAGATTCCTTTGTGGGAATACATTGCAATGTATCCATTTCCCTCTTAAGGGATCTCTATGTTGTGAGCGGCTTTTCCCCATTACCAATGATGATTCAGGGCTGTGCATGCCAGACACGGTCCCTGGAGCAAACTGTGGGTGGGAACCTAGAGGAAAGTCATGAAATCAATATAATAGGTCAAAGCTATCACTTTAAAAAATTAATTAGAAGAGATTTTAAAATATCAGTGGGTGTATATGTGTGTGCTGGGACACACTTTGGAATTGTTTATTAATCTAGACTGTGGTATTGCAATAACTGGTACTGTGAGGTGGATATTTTTGCTATTTTTGCTTAAAATTACCAATTGGTTCCTAAATTATATTACCAGATTCATACCCTCGCCACTTCATTCTTTCTAGAACTTCAGTTTTTCCTGTGTGTGTGTGTGTGTGTGTGTGTGTGTGTGTGTGTGTGAGAGAGAGAGAGAGAGAGAGAGAGAGAGAGAGAGAGGAGAGAGAGAGAACATGCCAAGGTATGCATGCGTGTAGAGATCAGAAGACAACTTTCAGGAGTTGGTACC
>JABTXL010016512.1:0-13992 GCA_025134845.1 Neodon shergylaensis | reverse complement strand
CTAGTTATAACATATTTTACGAGAACCTTCTCCAAAACAAAAACTAATAAACATAGGAAGTTAGTTGTGCATTAAGAAGGATTTTATGAGAACATTTAAAGTTCTACAATTGTTTTACGGGCGACAGTTTACTCCATTTTTAAGCTTTTGAATGTAGCTGCTGAGCTTCAAGGCTACTCCCACCTTCATCCTCATATATTTTATCATTACATCAGTGTTGAGCAACAGCAAGGCTTTCCCATCAATGTCCTAGAGAGAGAAAAGGTTTAAAATGATTAACAACACTGTATATTTGATAAGCAGTTGTTTCTTTGTATATAAGAACATGCAAAACTAAATTCTCTCATAGTTATAAAGTCCCTGAATATGTATCTCTGTATAAAAACTATGATAAATATCATTTCACAGTAATGTATCATTTTTAAATTTATATATTTATATCAATTTTAAGAAAAAGCAAATTTAACTTAATATTTAAAATTAGCTATATCAAATGCCATAATTTTAAATACTGCGATGAATAAAATACTGTGTACACATGAAAAAAGTAAAAAGAATGAGAAAAAATGAATTTCATGGCTTTAACTTTCTGATAGAGTCTAGGAATATATCAACATCAATGCAAACTGTAAATGTGTTCAATAGTATTGTCTTTATTTGAAAGTGAATTACTTGTCTGAAGCCAATTAGACATTAAGACTAATTATTGGTTTTCTTTCTATACTGAAAATGGTGTATAGATACTCTACTACTTGACAGTCAAAAGGCATCTTTACAAAAATTCTTTATTGTTTTAATTTACCATCACCTTATGCTACTGAAGTATATAATTTTCTTAAGTTCCAGCATAAAATAGAACTTTATTTAATCAGATATTCTTGTCTAAGAAGACACAGAATCTCTTATGATAGGAAATAAAATTAGAAAGTGAAGGAAGTAGAGCTTATTAAAATTTAGCCCATAACAGCAAGTTAAAAGAAAGAACTAAAAGTGAATACAAGTAGGAAACGAGAAGTGAAATTATCTCTATTTTCTAGTCATAAGATCCTATACGTAAAAGACCCTAGAAATGCCAGCAGAAAACTCTTAGATCTGATTAAACTTTCAATAGTCACAGAATACAAAACGAGTAGCTTCCCAGATGTGTCAGTTCATCCTTCCTTAGGTGATTCCCTGCTCCCAGGAGGTCATCGTAAAGATGCCAAACTTAGCGTGGGCATTCAGTGGGCATAGCACACTACAGTACAGAACTCCTGGACTCAAGAGATCCTCCTACTCCAGCCTCCCAAGCAGTTGGGAATATAGGTCTATTAGCGTGGATGTAATGGGAGTAGCCAACCACTTTCACATTGGATTAAAGCCTAGTCCATAAGACAGAATTTCATCGAAAATCTTATGGCTGGAGAGTTCATGGGATCTAGGGGAGAACTTTATTATTATTATTCAAAATGAACATAGCAATAAACTGCCTCCTTAGTTCACATATGTATATGTGTGTGTGTATATATATATTTGTATATTTATATATTTATATATTAGTACATCCCTTGACCCTCAACAGAAAAGTTTTTTTCCAGGACATGGTGATCCATAAAGAGACCCACAACTCATCCACGTGCAGAGATTCTCCCGTGCAGCCACCCTATCACCCAAGACTCAGAAATCATCTTGGAAGAGTTGACACAAAGAGTCTAAGAACCAAAAGTAGTGGAGATATGCGGGGAAATTCTCAAATCAGAATAAAAGCAGCCTGTATTCTCATTTAAAAAAAGCAGTAGCTTTTCTATGTACTAATTAAAAAATCTTGCCAAGGAAGGAATTAAAGGAATTAGAGAAGAACAAAAGCAAAAACAAAAAAAAATTCACAAATATTTTTAAAGGTACCTGGGAATAAACCAAGCCAAGAAATTAAAAGACTTCTGCAATCAGAATTTTAAGTTACCAAAGAAAAAAACTTAAGAAAATACTAGGAAAAGTAGAATTTAACCATGATATCGCTTTGTAAATTGTCATCAGCATCACAGTTGTCAATAGTCACATAAGGGAAACAGAACTGATCATCTGGAATTCGTTTCTGGATATCATAACAAGAAGGCTACTCTCGTATGCACTGTGGGTAAACTCCTCTTACTTATAGTCCCTAGTATGGGAAGAATTTGTCCTTGCAAGGAGAGAGGTCTACCTAAGACTTGTAACCTTAAACCACCGAACTTGAGGCTATTTAGTGTATTAGAAATTTAGCTACCCATGTAAAGAAGAGACAATTAACCTAACATTTAAGCACAGAAGGATGGACAAGACAACCTTTTCACAAACAAAAATTAAATCAGATAAAAGGGTTCCCCTACCATCTCAGTTGGTGACTCAGTATCCAACTGAAAATGCTCAGAGGTCATTCAATGGCATTAGGGTAGCAGGAAAACTGAATTTAAAAATACATTACATGTTCTCTGATGGTGGAGTAGAGTTGGTCTGCCAACGCAGGATCTAAACGGTTCAGAAATGTTATCACGTGATTCACAGACCAGTTTAAAGGCTTTCCAAGGTCTTTCACAACAGCCTTGGTACAACTGGATGACAAACCTGCAGTTAACAATGAGTGGGGGAAACATTTTTAAAAGCCCGATCACCACCTTGAAAAGAAGAGACGTTAGGTAAAAGTAATGGTCTCACTCCTGGAACCTTCTCTTCAGCACCTAATTAAGGACTTAAGACTCCAACTGCAAAATCTCCTGAGAGCCTTAACGAAGATGTGCTACACAGAGTATGTCACTGGACCTCCTCAAAGAGCAGAACAGCTTTACACTAGAAAGTACAAAGCTTCCATGGTCATGAAACACGTGGAGCAATCCAAGGCCTCTTAGGTCACAAGCAAGCACAGGAAAAGGTGCTACTTGAATTAAATTGGGATAAACTGAGCTAACTCAGTACTCTCTTAGTTTAAGGGTTTCAGTGTATTTCTTGAAAATCTCTCTTAAATGTCACTTTCTCTAAATTAATTTATTGTACTAAATGTGTTGGAAATCCCTAAAGTTTACACTTTAAAACTGCTTAATTTTTGGTTATATCAACTAATTTCAATAACCTTAGTTATCTTAGGATAACAAGATAAGCTCTTTGAAGCAAATCTGTCTCTTAAATCCAATATCACAATTTTTATATTCACATCTCTTGTAGTTTAAATGTAAATTTGAATTAAAAAATATTTTCTGATGAGTTCAATCAGTAGTGATTTTGACATTTTATGCAATTATTCTTTCATGTTTAATTGAATAGCAATAAATATTTTGGTTGAATATTTTAATAAAGAAATGAAACATGAAACAATGTAAGTGCTCATATCTCAGCAGGTTTTGCTGAACTATTCACTAAGTGGCATGGAATCTTCTCTGTGCCCAAATATTGCCTTGAGCAGAATGTTTGACTTCCTACAAGTGATATATGATTACAAATGAAGGGGGCTTGGTCATTTGTTGGGAGGATCTTTTTTCTAACCAAAGAGAATTAACAGAAATTTCATTTTTTCTGTTTGTGAATTATCCAAAAGTATGTCCTTTCTTTCTTAGCACCTTATTATCATGTTGGGCATTTACTATGGGAAAGATAAAGAAAATAGATTTTATAATCACAATGGTGTCATTATGAAGACCACCAGAGACAATCCATGTTAGTTGATTAGCTCACTGCCTTACCCATAATACTTACTCAATAAATGCCCACCATTGTACATATAATTACAAACCAATCATCAAAATAGGAAACAAGAAGGATGTTAATCATTGGTACCATTCCAGACTCACCAAAAGTATTAGGATCAATCACAGGTGTACTCTGGGCCTCCAGAAAGGCCAATCTCTTCAATTCTGGATTCCTGATGGGGATGAGCTCCCCTCGAGGGATGTTGCTTCCTCTCAATATTGTTGAACCGGAAGAAATGGTGGTGTACAAGTTGGTATTTTCAAAGTCACTGTAGCGGGTCATTGTAGAAGAGCCAGGAATTGTTTTAAATCTGCAATGGTAGTTTTGGGGAATATATACAGGACTCTGTGGAGTTTCTGGATGGTTACTCTCGGGTGAAGAACAGATACATCTCACTCCCAGGGAATCGTCAGAATGGAACACAGCATCGTTCTCAGTGGTCTGGATACTTTCGGTGTTGTCCATAGAATCAGCATACTGGTATGTCTGGGCATTGTCAATAGAATCAGGGTTCTGGACCGTCTGGGCATTGTCAATAGAATCAGGGTTCTGGAACATCTGGGCGTTGTCAATAGAATCAGGGTTCTGGAACGTCTGGGTGTTGTCAATAATATCAGGGCACTGGTACGTCTGGGTGTAATCTATAGTCTCTTCGTTCTCTACATCAAAGCTCGCTTCATCCCTTGTGCGGACTGGTGAAGTTGGACTGTAACTTTGAGGATAGGAGAAGGTATCATCATGAACTACTTGGCTCTCTTTCTGGAGTTTACGTCTTTTGGATGTCAGGTAATTGTATCTTCTAGATACTAATTTAAAAGGCTTCATAAGAAAAAGAGAAATAAAGAGTAGTCAGGACATTATGGTTTCCATGCAACATTATTTTACATTGGAAAATGGTGTTGTCTTTTGATCACATGATTTTTCTTTCTCTTCTGACCTACATTTAATTTAATGTATATTTTATAAGTACTTTTAAAATGTATATTTAAAAATGTATTTTAAATATATATTTTTAAGATGCTCATTGCTCTATATTCATTAATCCTGAACTTGATTATTCTTTCAAAAAGAGTTGCAGTCCTCATCTGCTCCTCCATAAGTACAGATAAACCTTGATAAGCCCCCATTTACTAATTCTCTATCACTTGAACTGACTGGCATCTTTAGACAGAATATATTTATTAAAGTTGTGATAATGTTTTTGTACACTTACAGGGTAATGCCAAAAGGATCTGGCACGAGAGTAATAAATTCTCGTTACTTTGTTATCCATGTCATCAATCTTCTTTTCCAGCCTTTGAACAGTTTTAGAGATAACCTGTTATAATAAAAGGCATTAGTAGTTGCTGTTTCAAAATGCATAAAGCAAAGAGCTAATTGCTAGACACAATGGAAGTTCTCCAGTAGTCAGAAACATCATGTTTTTATTAGAGGCCTGCTTTTAAGGGCCACAGGACACTGGCTGAGATACTGTCTCCTCCACCTGCCACTGCAGTACCTGATTCATGCATATGTGGAAGCTTCTTCAGTGCCAGAAAGTGACTGCATCACAACTCCTGATAACCTCCCACCTGTGTGTACTGCAGTGCTTCCACTGAAGAGGGCGCTCACATAGGAGACAAGCATTCAAATCTGGTGACCATAAGAGTCAGCGTCCACACCCCAGCTTGTGAACAAATAGTGAGTGTTCCACTCTGAGAAGACTATAGAGCCAAATAAAACATAGGTGATGTAGGGCTCCAAAGTATTCTAAAAATTAAGCATCCAGTATTGATCTCACAATGGCACTGAGTACACCTTATATGCCATACCAATGAGGAACACCATTGATAACATGCTGACGGGTTTTCTTGAAGTGCTCAAAAGTTTCAGAGAATATATTTATAAAATACCATAAACATTTTTTTTCATTCAAGGATGAATGCCTTCCTCCTGTCAGAACTTCTTTGCTAGGTGCTGGGATCATAAATTTTAACACAAGCAAACAAACAACAACAAAAACTAAAAAAAAAACTGTCCTGGAGAAATGCTCTTTGAGAGAACTGCAAGCAAAGTGAGTGATTCTCAAAATGTGTTCTGGGAGCCCAGTCCCAATGAATAAAGTATAAAAGAACTCCTGTGCCTAATGCTCAGGGAACATTGTGGAAAATGAGGCAGAAAGATTGTAAGAGCCAGAGGATCAGGGGTTTACTGTGATACCATGTCTCCTAGTGATGCCAGATGTTATGGTGTAGACCCATAACATCTCACCAACATCACCTGAACAAGAATGATACCAATAAACATACCAAAGTGGACAGGGGAAGCCCACAAGGCCTCAACTCTGCACAAAGAAATATAGGAAATTAAGAAATACCAAGAGTGAGAGCAATAGTCTTCCCCAGGGAAGAAGACAACAAATGTTTGTACAGTGCCAAATGGTCAGCATTGAAAACATGCATACAAATAACACTGTACAGGCTGAGCAGAGTGTATTTAGGCACACACACACACACACACACACACATATATATGTATATACGTATATGTAAACATATGCATGCAATAGCAATTGATGAAAAAGGTCACGAATTTGAAAGAGAGCAAGGAGAGGTCTATGGGAGGGTTTGAAAGTAGGGAAGGGAAGGGGGAATTGTTTTAATTATATTATAATCCCAAAAAGAGAGTAAAAACAAAACGCTTTCGCCAAATATTAAAAGACTCCTTTGCTTCTATGTTTTTAATTTTTGAGACAGGGTTTCACTGTGGAGCCTTGGCTGGCCTTAAACTAACTATATAGATCAGGTTGGCCTTGAACTTGTGGCAATCCTCCTGCCTCTGAGATTGCATATTGTTATTGTTATCATCTCCTACACGTGTAAGGAGTGCATGCATATCAGCACACTCAGCAATGTGACAGGATTATCAAGGACCCCTAAGGAACACAGCTTGGGATCCAAAGCACTGCTCATCCACAATGCCATATCCCTTGCACAATTACTGGTCTCTTGGCTGAAGACTACACCCTAGGCTTCAGGCTTGCCAAGATTTGGGCACTGCAGGTCAGGCAGCCTTACCCACCCACCCCTACTCCTGCACAATCTTAAGACCAAGGCCTGTGAGCATGGCTTCTGTCTTCACTAGTGTCAGTCTAAAAGGTAAGACACACATAAACTTTTACTTTTCAAATTATGTTAGTTCAGTCTATTCTGTAAACCTTATGGGACAAGAATCATTTATTTAAACTCTTCCATTGCCTCTGAGGTATACAGCTCACAAAATCCACAGTAATTAGATATTTCTATCAGTCCCTATCCACGAGTTCATTTTTATGATTTCCCCTCAAAATTATATGAAATAAATTCATTGTAAGACATGAGTAGGCTGCCTTTTCATTTCAGTTGTGATATTAGGTAATTAATTAGGCACATATTAAAAGTGAATCCAAATCTTCCATTTCCTTTAAAAGTTGTATAGTGGAAATTAATACTAAGCAACATAGATGGAAAAGACATAAACCTGATAAATGATGTTTTTAATGTTCTAAAATACACATACTGATATTTCAAATTTTCACCTGAAAATATTATTCGACATAGAAATTGTCAAAATAATCACAACGATGTGAATAATCACAAGAAATTTGATATGGCAAAATTTTGATTAATTATACACTTTCCCCTCATGTAAAGTAAGAAATGTTTACAATTTAACATTCTACAAAAACATACTGAAAAGAGAAGTTGTCACACCTGGAAATGGTTCATGATATCCACAATGGCTTTTGGTTCTTCAATTTCACGAACTTCAGGTGGCTGAGGTTCTTTCTAAAATAGTTTTTATATCACAAGTAGTTAATGCTTTATTTCAGAAGGAGTCACATCAAATAGCGACCATACCTTATATTTATCTATATAAGTTGTTTTTAATTTTTATCAATATTTCAAAAGCCTTAATTAAATCAGAGATGAGATAAAAATTAACATTACAAGGAATGGAAATAATTGCCAGCCAAGTAAAAGAGAAACGAAAGACTTTACCAGAAGGATCTAGGTTCAGAACTCCATTAAAAAAGTTGCTCAGAATGTCCTAATACATAAGAAAAGGGAGCATGCAAAATGGCTAAGATTTCACCGTCTAAAGAGATTCAGGATAGAGTATGTCCTTGAGTGTCAGTTTAGAGAAACTCCAGAAAGTAGTTGAGATTTAAACTTTTCTTATTAAAATGGTAAACACTGATATACTGTACAACCAGTTGCTTAATATTACTTACATAACTGAAATGTGTAGTCTTTGGTACATACTCATAAAACATATTATCAATGCCATCCTAAGGAGGCATTCATATTTGTATAGGATAAAAATTTCTTAGCAAATTAAAAGAAAATATAAAATAGCAAAAAGAGAGCTGAGGACTTTAATTTCACTTCACAGAAGTTTTGAAAACCTGTTATGTTATCAAAGGACTTATGTTTTAAATACCATGCCTATGTAGAAAAGCATGTGTGACTAAGGCAAGTGGGTGATGAGTTCAAGAGCAGCCTGGGTGGGTCAAGGACCTTGTTTCAGGAAAACAAGAGAAAAAGAATACTTGCAGAACTATGCTATCATTAATCTAGCTACACCAGAGCCCCCTTTTCCATTGAGTTTAACACCTTCTTACTTTAGGGCAGAGACATTAATCTTCAGTGTTAAAAATGCTTTCAAAGCAAAAAAACAAAAAGAAAAACAAAACAAAACAAAACAAAACCAACAATCACAACACAAACTGACCATCTTCAGAGCAGTGCCCTGGTTTTGATTCCTAAATAATCCAACATTGCCACCATGTGGTCAAACTAGGAAACAGTTAAACACATCTTAACTAAATTAATTTCTAAAACACCTTAAAATGCTGTTGAAATAAGACAGGGTATAAATAAGAAAAGTTACCATAAATAACTGCTACATTTCCACAAAATAATTATTCTAAGAAATGAGGCAAAGAGATTTTAAAGTAAACAGACTTGATAGCTCTGTATGTGGTTAGCCTTGCACTGATTAGGTTACTAAATTAACACACACTTGCGTTATATAACATTCCTTACAAAAATATAGTAGTTTACCTTCACATGGTAGCTTGTGATTTCAATAGTCTCCACAATGACTTTCAATAATTGACAGTGAGCATTGTTTCCAATATATGTTTCCAATACATAGCAGTTGATGTAAGTTGAAAGCTGCCTAGATTACTTCAATGGCATTAATATGCGCGTCTTTATGTGACTAAAGAAATGTGTTCACTGCTATGCAAGATTAAATATAGTGTGATAATTTCCATTTAGGGAGGGGGAGGGAAATGGGAGGAAGGGAGGAGGTGAAAATTTTCAATTAAAAATAAATAAAAAGCCGGGCGATGGTGGCGCACGCCTTTAATCCCAGCACTCGGGAGGCAGAGGCAGGTGGATCTCTGTGAGTTCGAGACCAGCCTGGTCTACAGAGCTAGTTCCAGGACAGGCTCCAAAGCCACAGAGAAACCCTGTCTCAAAAACTAAAATAAAATAAAAATAAAAATAAAAATAAATAAATAAATAAATAAAATAATTTCAATTTGTGTTCAACTTCAAAGATTAAGAAACTCAGAATATGACAAAATTTTTAAAAGGCAAACCAATTTGCAAAGATGTTTGTCAGATTCTTATAAAGTTGAGTTTTATATAGACTCTACTGTTTGCAGTTCAATTTCAGAGTACCCAGAAGAAATGTTAAGTGTATGTTCTTAAATTTATACACAAGTGTTCATAGAAATTTTATAGAGCATTGTCAAAACTGCACTTATTACCTAATACATTTCACTTTATTTAATTTAACTCAGTTTAGCAAAACTACAACACCAGGAAAAGAACAGAGACGATCAATTTAAAATACAAACCACAGCCATTTCTTTGGAGGCAGACATCACTGCTGTGTGGCAGGTTAGACTTGCTGGAAGGTTTACTTGTGAAGCTGTTTAGTCATCTAAGAGGCAAACCTTCTACTCCTGAAAAGAAATGCATAGAAATGCTCCTTCATGTACCTACTATCTACATCAACTTAACATGGGTGGCTTTACAGGGCTGAGGGTGAAACCTAGGATATTATCTATGGTAGGTTAGTGCCTTATTGCTAAGCTACATTTCCAGCACTAGAATAAATCTTTATACATAGAAGAGCAATGACTGGGAACACACAATGAATGAAGTTTAAGGAAAGTGCAATCTGTGAACAGTTGCTTCCAAACTACAAAATGAGCACTAAAAGCCACCAAACAAGAGAATATACTGCTAACACTTATGTCAAGGAGCTCAAAGGGGTTTTTGCTTAGGGAGACAGAACGCCGCCATACTGCCCCAATAATCTGTTCTGATCTAAAGGCAGCTTCCACCAATGCCACCCTTGACACCAATGCTACGGCCACTACTGCCTGGCCACTAGGATCTCCGCTGCTATCTCAGACGCTGCTGCTGCTGCTGCTGCTGCCACTTCAAGTCTCCATCTCTGGTGTCTCTATTAGTGATGCAGGTGGTGCTGCTGCTGCTGATACTGAACTGCTCCTGGTGGTGAGGCTTCTGCTTTTGGGCTGCTTCTGAACTGCTCCTTCTGTTGGGCTGCTGCTGCAATGTGAGTAGAGTCAACCAAGGAGGCTCCACCTCCTCACCTGCCCTGTAAACCCTTCTGAGGCTCGCATCTCCAGGGCCCACCGCAGCTCCAAAATTATGACTGCTTTATGAGCTAGACTTTAACAGTAAACCCAAATAAAGAAATGCATGTGAAATATAAGATGAAAATAAATTCTAGAATTTTTAAGGCTGGATTATAGCCCTGAGTCATTCAATATGGAACCAGAACACCCTACAGCAAAAGTTAATTCATTTTATTCACTCTGAGACAGAGCAGCAGGGAAAGACATAATAAAGGGACCAGGGTTTCATCCCTTTCCTTTTCTCCTTTAATCCCCTGTGGGGAGAACTAGTGACCAGAGTCCCTAAGGACGAAATTAAAAGGGAGATTAAAAGATGGGAGAGCTAACTCTCAAGTTAGACAAATGCAAACCAATGTTGCATAAAATTTTCAAATTGTAATATGAAACACGATTAATAAAACCCCAGAGACAGATATTGTGGTTCAACCTGAAGGTCAGAAAAGCCAAACAGCCAGCCACTGTCTACTTCTACCTCAGTTTGAAATGGCGATCCAGGAATCTCAGAATGAGACTGTGTCTGAGAGCTGTCTCCTCCCATCTTATATTCCTTTCTAGGGTTGGGATTAAAGGCATGCACCACTACCACGCAGTTTCTATGGGTGTGGCACCTGGTTTTAAAGGCATGTGTGTCACCACTTCCTGGTCTGTAAGGCTAACCAGTGTGGCTGTTTTACTCTCTGACCTTCAGGCAAGCTTTAATTATTATTAAAATACAAATGAAATATCACTATAGTAATGACCTATAATTTCTACTACATTTTATTTTTGTTTAGGATTTCCTGACTCTAAGATTGTCATGAGCTGTAAGTAATTAACCTGTATCTATAACCAAACAAAGAAAACTTTATAATGAAAATAAACTACTTACGGCTATTGCCAACAAGGATGAACTTCACAACCACAACCTTGAGTAAAAGAAGCCAGACATGAAAGATAACACGGTATACAATTCAACTCAGAAAGCTCAAAATCAGGCAGAAGTAGCCTATGGTAGGAGAGGCCTTTCCAAGCTAACACTATGGTCACTTTAACAATTTCTTAGTGTTCTATCTTGGGAATGAACCATAAATTTACTTCTAAAGTTTTACTCTTACAATGAACGTTGCAGAACAGTGTTGCACTGGTACAAGTACTTCTAGAAGAAAAATTCCTAGAAAACAAAATAATACAGTAAAATGTTTAAAAAAAGACTGACACATTTGAAAATCCTTTAGTACTTTCTAAATAGCCCAATTAAAGATGACTATTGGAGTCAGCCAGTTGTTTGAAAACATAATACAATGTTGGCTCTACATCTTGAATCAGAACAAAACAAGTATCAGATAGTATCAAATTATTTTTACCCTATGACTTCTTAAAAACACACAAGGTAAATCAAAGCATCAGGATAACTCCAATTCAAGTTATAAAACCCTAAACAGCCCAAATTAGGAGAGTCATCTGCCAACGACACATCCCATAAGGCATAGCTCACAATGTCTAACAAACATGGCTCAAAACAACCTTTTACATGACAATTCATAAAGACACAAAAGCCAAACCAAAGCAGCCAGAAATTTCTAAGAAAGGAAACTCCAAATAATGCCAAATTGGAAGAGTGATCTGTACGAACATATCTCATTAAGTATAGTTGTCAATAATTAGGATGGCTAAAGTCTACCTTTTACCCAAGACTTCTTAAAGGACAGCAATTCAAAACAGCAAGATCTCCCTAAGGAAAAACAACAACAACAACAACAAAAAAAAAAAACCAAAAAGTCAAAATCTACACCATCACCTGCTATCACCTTATCCCATAAGGCAGAGCTCACAGAGAAAAGGATGCTTAAAAAATAATTTTTTACCATAAAATTTCTTAAGAACCCACAAGGCAAATACATAAATTTCAAGTTTCAAAAGTCTGAAAATAGACACCAAATTGGGGGTGGGTGGGAGAGTCAAAGGCCACCAGTTGATCCCATAAGACATAAATCACAGTGGGTAGGATGGCTTAAAACCATGTTCTACTCAACGACTTCTTAAAGATACATGAAGCAAACCAAAACAGGTAGATATCTCCAAGTTATAAAAGACCCAAACAAATTAAACTGCAGAGTCACCTGCCATCAACTTATCCCATAAGGCATAGCTAACAATTATTAAGATGACTAAAAAGTACATTTTCTCCAAATAATTCTTTAAAACACAAAAGGCAAATCAAGGCAGTAAGATTTTTCTAAGTTATAAACCCCACACAACTAAATTGAGGAGTCACTGGCTATCAATTTATTCCATATGGAATACATCACAAATACTTGGATGGAGGAAAACAAACTTTTATTCTAAGACTTCTTTATTAAAAACACAAAATGCAATTTATCACATCTAGGGTCTTTCAATGTTATACTAAAACAGCCCAAATTGGGAAAACTATATCCCATCAATGTATCCCATTAAATATAGGTCACACTGACTGAAGGGCTGAAATCAACCTTCAACTCTTCCTTAACAACATACATGGCAAATTACAACAGTAATCTGAATTTGGAAAGAATCAGGAGAGAAGAAAGCCAAATGATTCCTAACAGATTAGAGCCTTTAAAACAAAACAAAACAAAAACAAATAATAATAATAATAATAAAAACAACCAAAGGAGCACACAGCACTCAGCCAGCCCCAGAAGCATATCCGGAAACTATTGGGCCTTACAGGGATCCAGACATTTTACAGTTGTTCCGGGATGCCATGTCTGCCCGCTGGATGCTTAAGCTAATGATAAACACAACACTCTAGAAGGCGCCCTCAACACCCCGCTACATCTTTTTCTTCCTTCCTACTAACATATTTACTATAAAATGGTAAGGTTTTACTGTCAACTAAAAAGCGGTTAACCATCAAGACCACTAACAGATCCCAAGCACTGGTAGCCTGGAGACATAAAAATTACTGAAAAAAAAAATCACCCAGCCATAGAGCGTTCATCATCTGAGGCGTCAAAGTACAGATTCGCCAAACGTATCCTCTCACTCCGACGGCAAAATACTTCCGATTTTCCACATTAGTACACACACTCTCTCTCTCACACACACCCATGACAACAAAGGTTAAAGAGGGGGCTAAGATACCCATAACTTACGTATTTTGATGGCACACCAGTCTCCGGAACGGAAAGCTGCCGGCAGGCCGCAGAGGAACCCTCTCGACGTCCGCCGGCTGGAAAACCACCTTCGATGTCCGTTGACGCCTTTTAACGTCCACGTGCCAGAAACCAGGTGCGCCTGACGCACTGCGTGTCGCGAAGCTCAGCACGGCAAAGTGCCTGACCGTAAAGCCATACGTGTTCACGGCTTGTATGACTGAACAATGGCCCGCAAATCCCATGAGTGACCAAAAGGATGTATAGACCCGGAGATTTTCCACACTGCAGACGGAGATAGGGCATGGAAAGGGAAGGTTTCCAGTGGAGAGGGTCTTGAGGGTCTTTCTGCCTACTGAGAGGCAAGACCTCTGGCTTCGAGGGTCCGAAGGTGGACCTCTGCTCCTACACTTAACTGTAGCTGAGACAATTGGTGGACAAGGAGCCTCTAGAGCGCCGTGGCAGACATTTTTTTTT
>JABTXL010016436.1:0-13325 GCA_025134845.1 Neodon shergylaensis | reverse complement strand
TCATTGGCTTCCTTCCAGCCATGAGAAATTCTGCATCCTACAATATTCTCCATGGGCTCAAAAGGCCCACTCAGGTTTTGCTTCTGGAGAGAAGGGAAATTCCTATTCTGGAGAGGTTGCATGGATCTCATACTAAGAGGCATTTTTATCATGGGGGTAGACTTACTGAGGTAGGCCACAATACTACTGGTCTGCAGTCTCTTGGCTATCTTTCTGTGCTTCGGCTTCATAGCTGCCCACTCTCTAGGTTGGAAAAACTCTTCAGTTTAAATCAGACACAAAGTGGTTTCCTCCACCATGAGTGCCTGCAAGGATAAGAAGGGGAGAATGTGAGGTCAAGGCTCTTTTTTGGAAGAAATTTGAGGCAGGTTACAAAGGCAGTTCTGAATAAGTTTGGATACCTAAATATAATTTTTTCTTAAGAAACTAATAGGAAAATTATCAAACTATTGTCTACAGCTCAGTATATCTGTATCAGAGACACATTGCTGCTGCCCAAAGGCAATTGACCTCTGCTGAGAAACCTACTTCCTGACTGACTAAGACAGGTATGCCTACGCCCAAATTGAGTAAGAAAAATCTGAACAGATGTCAAAGAATTCAAAGGACAGCCACTTCTCTCCTTCCCTCTCAAGCTCTTAGTTAGTTGCCTGATTCAAAACCACCTGCCCAAGGTCATGGTACTCTAGTACAATGGCTATCTGTGTTGGGTCCTCCTGATCCAGTCCCAGCTTTATTACATGAAGCCATTCTGTGTCTTCATTAGACAAGGAGTACTGTGAGACCCACTGCAACAAGAAAGACTCACTAGTTTGGGCAACAGCACCATTTTGAAGTAATTAATATCTTCTAAAACATATATGTACAAAGAAGATCTGTGCCATATTGGTGGACTGATGAATTGGATATTGTTAGCAAAGATAAAGTGGGAAGAATAGATGGCATTCCCCATCTCCACAGCTATCAAATATAGGAGCTAGTAACCACATAAATGATGGACCAGCAGGAGATTTGAAGGAAAACTTTCTGGACTACAGAGGTCCCAGTTGCTTTCTAAAGATATTTACCAAAAGAAAATGTCTGGCTCTCCATATTCCATCTTCTGGAAATATTCAGCTGCCAAATCCTTTTGAACAGTTGTGGAGCTCAGGAGCTGAACTGACCTCCTGACCCACCGTGAACATAGTAAACCCACCTTCACAGAAGTCTAGTGCTTCAAGTCGAACAGAGTTGCCACCCCCAACCACGGCTTTGTGACATCACCAAGGCTGGTTTCTTCCCTATTTACCCACAGAAACATCCAGCATCCAGGTCCTAAAGTGCTGCTTATACAGACCCCTGAAGACCTAAAATAAAAAACGCATGATCTTCCCAATTACATGAGTCATACTCTTGCCCAAGTTACTCAATCACTTTATCTTTTTTTTTTTTTTGGAAAAATGTCTTTGGTGTCTGAGTCCACAACTCTCATCAAAGTTTTGTTCCTGTCTCCTATCTCTCCATTGGGTATCTTCTATAGATATTTTATTTCTTCATAAATAATATATATCAAATTTCCACTTCTTTTCCTCCTCCCACATTCTTCTCTCTGCCCCACTAAACCTCTCCATTCCCATTCCAATTCAAATAGAGTTCAGGGTACCATGACATGTTGGAAGTCAAGCCCACTCTTCATCCGTCCAGATGTAGGAAGGTATGCATCCACATAGAATTGGATCACAGAAAACCTTTCTCTGCAGTACAGACAAATGCCAGTGCCAAAATCATTGGCTTTTCAGTCTGCCCCAATTGTCAGCCACATTCCGAGCTGCCAGTTTGATCCCATGCTTTTTTATTCCCAGGCCGGCTTTTTTTGTTGTGCTCCCATTAGCTCAGGCACAGGGTCGAAGTGTGGGGATCATGCCATTGTTTTCCTGACTTCCTTGCTAGTATTCTCAATCCTTCTGCACTTCACCTGGAGCTTGGAAGCTCCGTTTAGTTTTCTGATGTGGGTCCTGTCTTTAACTCCATAGACTGCCAAACAAAATTTCTATGGTGATATTCAAGGTAGTCATCAGTCTGACTATAGGACAAGGCACCCATAGTTCCTAGGGACATGGCACAGTGCAGGCACCCTCTCCTCACCTGAAAAAGGTCTTACTTGGGGTCACCTCATGGCCTTCTAAGATCCCCTCTAGAGATAAGGCTTTTGACAACCCCAGAATAACCCACTAAGTTGAAATATCATCAGTGAGTGTGCATTAATTGTATGTGTGTGTTTAAATCACAGTAAAAACAGATGGATTGTAATATTGGAATTTATCTTTTACTACTGAGTAGTACTCCAATATGTATATATTCCCTACTTTCCTCATCCATTCTTCGATTGAAGGGCATCTCTTTTTTTTTAGTTTCTGGCTATTACAAACAATACTGCTATGAACATAGTAGTGCATATACTTTTGTTGTATAATTAGGCTCTCTTGGGTATATTCACAAGAGTGGTATTGCTGGCTCCAGGGATAGGTTGATCCCAAATTTTCTGAGAAACCGCCAAACTGCTTTTCCACCAGCAGTGGATGAGGGCACCGCTTTCTCCACAACCTCTCCAGCAAAGGCTATCATTGTTGTTTTTCTTTTTAGACATTCTTACAGGAGGAAGATGGTATCTTAAAGTAGTCTTGGTTTGCATTTTACTGATAGATAATGAAGTTGAGCATGACCTTAAGTGATCGAGGACTTTTTGAAATTTGCATACAAATGGATGGAAATAGAAAACACTCTCCTGAGTGAGGTAACCCAGACCCAGAAAAAGGAACATGGGATGTACTCCCTCATATATGGTTTCTAGACATAAGCACAGGACATTGAGCCTATAATTAGTGATCCTAGAGAAGCTAAATGAGTAGAACTCAAAGAAAAACCTATAGGCATCCTCCTGAATATTAACCTTCATCAGGCGATGAAAGGAGACAGAGACCGACCTTGGAGCAGTGGAAAGAAATCTCGAGTTCCAAATCCGGAGGAGAAGGAGAGAGAGCACGAGCCTGGAACTCAGGAAGGTGAGGGGTGCACCCACACACTGAGACGATGGGGATGTTCTATCGGGAACCCACCAAGGCCAGCTGGCATGTGTGTGAAAAAGCCTAGGATAAAATTGGACTCACTGAACATAGCAAACAATGAGGACTACTGAGAATTCAAGAACAATGGCAATATTTTTTTTCTTTTTCTTTTTTTTATTTTTTATTGAAGAGAAAAATCTCTGCTTCCTCCCAGCCTCACCTTTCGCTGCCCCTCCTCCAGCTCCTCTCCCCATCCCCCTCCAGTCTGAATAGCTGTCAGGGTTCCCTACCCACTGGAAAGTCTAGGGCCATCTCCCCTCCATCCAGGTCTAGGAAGGTGAACATCCAAAATGGCTAGGCTCCCACATAGACAGAACATGAAGAAGGAACAAAACCCAATGCCATTGTCCTTGGCTTCTCATCAGCCCTCATTGTCTGCCATGTTCGGATAGTCAGATTTTATCCCATTCTTTTCTAGTCACAGTCCAGATGGCCTTGGTTAGCTCCCTATAGATCAGCCCCACTTTCTCGGTAGGTGGGCGCACCTCTCGGGTGGTACTGATTTCCATGCTCATGTTCTCCCTCTTTTCTGCTCCACATTGGGACTTTGGGAGCGTAGATGCTCCAGTGTGGGTCTCTGTCTCTATCTCCATTCATTGCTACATGAAGGTTCTATGGTGATATGCAAGATATTCACCAGTATGGCTATAGGATAGGGTCATTTCAGGTACCTTATCATCAGCTGCCCAAGTAACTAAATGGGGACATTGCCCTGGGCACCTGGGTGCCACTCTATGATCATGTCTATTACCAACCCTATGGTGGTTTCCTTAATTAAGTTATGTGATTCCCTCTCCTCTATCCAACCTTGTTTTATCCCCAATCATCCCGATTCCCTTAGTTCCCCCATCCTCCCCTTCTCACATTTCTCTCCCCATCTCCCCTTTCCCCTATCTGTCCCCACACCAAGGTCCCAATTTTTTGCCCAGCAATCTTGTCTATTTCCCATAGCAGGGATAATAACTATATGTTTATCTTTGGTTTCACCTTCTTATTTAGCTTCTTTAGGACCACAAATTATAGACTTTGTGACCTATATTCATGGCTAGAAACTAATTATGAGTGAGTACATTCCATGATCCTCTTTTTGGGTCTGGGTTACCTCACTCAGGGTAGTGTTTTCTATTTCCATTAATTTACAAGCAAAATTCGAGAAGTCATTGTTTCATATGGCAGATTAGTACTCTAATGTGTATGTATTCCACATTTTCTTCATCCATTCTTCCATTGAAGGACATCTAGGTTGATTCCAAGTTCTGGCTATTACAAATAATGCTGCTAAGAACATAGCTGATCCCTGATCGCTAAGGAAATTGAGCATGACCTTAAGTATCTTTTGGCCATTTGAACTTCTTCTGTTAAGAATTTTCTGTTCAGTTCAGTGCCCCATTTTTAATTGGGTTGATTAGCATTTTAAAGTCAAATTTCTTGAGTACTTTATATATTTTGGAGATCAGACTTTTGTCTGTTGCGGGGTCGGTGAAGTTCTTCTCTCAGTCAGTAGGTTGCCTTTTTGTCTTAGTGACAGTGTCCTTTGCTTTACAGAAGCTTCTCACTTTTAGTAGGTCCCATTTATTTTATGTTGCCCTTAATGTCTGTGCTGCTGGGGTTATACATAGGAAGCGATGTCCTGTGCCCATCTGTTGTAGGGTACTTCCCACTTTCTCTTGTATCAGGTTCAGTGTGTTCGGACTGATATTGAGGTCTTTGATCAATTTGGACTTGAGTTTTGTGCTTGGTGATAGATATGGGTCTATTTTCATTTTTCTACAGGTTGACATCCAGTTGTGCCAGCACCATTTGTTGAAGATGCTTTCTTTATTCCATTGTATACTTCTAGATCCTTTATCGAAAATGAGGTGTTCATAGGTTTGTGGGCTAAAAACCGGGTCTTTTATATGATTCCATTGGTCGAGTTCTGTTTTTATGAAAGTAAGACGCTGTTTTCATTACTGTAGCCCTGTAATAGAGTTTGAAGTCAGGGATTGTAATGCCTCCAGAAGTTCCTTTATTGTATAGGATTGTTTTGGCATTCTTGTTTTTTTTTTTTTTTCGTTTTTCCATATAAAGTTGATTATTGTCCTTTCAATATCTGTGAAGAATTTTGATGGGACCTTGATGGGGATTGCATTGAATATATAAATAGCCTTTGGTAGATTGACATTTTTACTATGTTGTTCCTCCCAATCAAAGTGCAAGGGACATCCTTCCATTTTCTGGTATCCTCTTCAATTTCTTTCTTCAATACCTCAAAGTTTTGTCAAATAGATCTTTCACTTCCTTGGTTAGAGTTTCCCCAAGATATTTTATGCTGTTTGTGGCTATCGTGAAAGATGATGATTCTCTGCTTTCCCTCTCAACTTCCATATCATTTGTGTATAAGAGGGCGACTGATTTTTTGGAGTTGATCTTGTATCCTGCCAATGACTAAAGGTGTTATCAGATGTAGTAGATCTTTGTTGGGGTTTTTCGGGTCGCTTATGTAAACTATCATGTCATCTGCAATTAATGAAAGTTTCCCTCTTCCTTTCCACTTTGAATCCCATTGATCTGCTTATGTTGTCTTATTGCTATTGCTAAAACTTCAAGCACAATATTGAAGAGGTATGGAGACGGTGGACAGCCTTGTCGTGTTCCTGATTTTAGTGGGATGGCTTTGAGTTTCTCTCTGTTTAATTTGATGTTAGCTGTCGGCTTGCTGTAAATAGCTTTTATTATATATAGGTATGACCTTTGTATCCCTATTCTCTAAGACTTTTATCATAAAGGATGTAGAATTTTATCAAATGCTTTTTCAGCATCTTAATGAAACGATCATTTTTTCTTTGAGTTTATTTATATGATGGATTACATTGGTAGATTTCCGTATGTTGAACGAGCCCTGCATCTCTGGGATGAAGCCTACTTGATCATAATGGATAATTTTTCTAATGTGTTCTTGGATTCTGTTTGCCAGTATTCTGTTGAGGATTTATGCATCGATGTTAGTGAGTGAAATTGTTTTATAATTCTCTTTCTTGGTTGATTCTTTGTGCGGTTTTGGTATCAGAGTAACTGTGTAGCTTCATAAATAGAATTTGGCAATGATTCTTCTGTTTCTATGTTGTGAAATACATTAAGGAGTATAGGTATTAGGTCTTCTTGTAAGTTCGAGTAGAATTCTGCATTGAAACCATGTGTTCCTGGGCATTTTTGGTAGGGATGTTTTTGATAACCAATTCTAATTCTTCACAAACAACAGGTCTATTTCTATTGTTCACCTGTTCCTGGTTTCACTTTGGTATATGGTATTTATCTAAAAACGTGTCCATTTCTTTCAGATTTTCTAGTTTTGTGGCCTACAGACTTTTGTAGTAAGATCAAATGATACGCTGAATTTCCTCTGTGTCTGTGGTTATGCCCCCTTTTCATTTCTGAACTTATTAATTTGCATATTGTATCTCCTTTCTTGATTAGTTTGGATAGGTATTTATCAATCTTGTTGATTTTCTCCATGAACCAGATTTTTGTTTCATTGATGCTTTAGATTGTTTTGTGTGTTTCTATTTCATTGATTTCTGCCCTCAGTTTGATTATTTCCAGACTTCTAGTCTTCCTAGGTGAGAATGCTTCTTTTTTTTTCTAGAGCTTTCAGGTGGGCTGTTAAGTCTCCAATGTGTGCTTTCTCTGTTTTCTTTAAGTGGGCACTTAGTGCTATGAAATTTCCTCTTAGGACTGCTTTCATTGTGTCCCATACGTATGAATATGTTTTTCTTTATTTTCATTGAATTCCAGGAAGACTTTAATTTCTTTCTTTATTTCTTCCTTAATGCAGGCGTGGTTCAGTAGTTGACTGTTCAGTTTCAATGAATTTGTAGGCTTTCTGGGGGTAGCCTTGTTGTTGAATTCTAAATTTAATTCATGATGATCTGATAAGACACTGGTGGTTACTCATTTTTTTGTACTTGTGGATGATTGCTTTGTTACTGACTATGTGGTCAATTTTTGAGAAGATTTTTTGAGCTGTCGAGAAGAAGGTATATTCTTTCCTATTTGGGCGGAATGCTCTATAAATGTCTGTTAAGATTATTTGCTTCATTACCTCCATTAACTCTCTTATTTCTCTGTTAGTTTTCTGTCTGATTTACCTGTCCATTGGTGAGAGTTGAGTGTTGAACTCTCCTACTAGTAGTGTGTGCAGTTTGATGGCAGCCTTGAGTGTTTGTAATGTTTTTTTTACATGCGTGGGTACTTTTATATTAGGGTCATAGATATTCAGGATTGAGACTTCATCCTGATGAACTCTTCCTGTTATGAGTATGAAATGTTCCTCTCCATCTCTTCTGATTGATTTAAGTTTGAAGTCAACTTTGTCAGAGTTTAGTATGGCCACACCTGCTTGTTTCTCAGGTTCATTTGCTTGATAAGCTTTTTCCCAGCCCTTTACTCTGAGTAGGTGCCTGTCTTTGTGGTTGAGGTGTGTTTCTTGCAAACAGCAGAACGTTGATTCCTGTGTTTTTATCCAATCTCTTAGACTGTGCCTTTTTATAGGTGAGTTGATTCCGTTGACACTAAGTGATATTTATAACCAGTGGTTGTTAACTCCTGTCACTTTTTTAGTCATAGAGTTTGTGTGTTTCCCTTACTTGAGTTGTGCTGGTGAAGGGTCTCTAGATGTCTGAGATATTCTGGTCATTGTTGGACTCCTTGGTTACTGCTTTTCCTTCTTTTCCTTTCTGTATGGCTGGATTTGTTGCTTCATATTGTTTAAAATTTTTTTAATCCTGGAAAGTTTTATTTTTTCCATTTATAGTGAACGAAAGCTTGGCTGGGTTTAATAATCTGGGCTTGCATCCATAGTTTCTTATTTTCTGCAATACATCCATCCATTACCTTCTCGCTTTCATGTTTCCAAGGAGAAGTCACGTGTAAGTCTGACAGGTTTACTTTATAATTAACTGGGCCTTTTTCCTTTGCAGCTCTTAATATACTTTCTTCATTCTGTATGCTTTCTGTTTCAATTATTATATGGTGAGGGGATTTATTTTTGATCCATCCTATTCGGTGTTCTCTATGCTTCTTGAACCTTCATATGTATATCTTTCTTTAGCTTGGGAAAATTTTCTTCTATAATTTTATTAAATATATTTTCTGGATCTTTGAACTGTACTTCTTCTCCTTCATCTACTCTTATTATTCTAAGATTTGTTCTTTTTATTGTGTCCCAGATTTCCTGAAAGATTTCTGATGATAGTTTGTTGTACTTGCTTGTTTTTTTTATTTTTGGTCAGTGTTTTTATTTTCTTTGGGTATCTTCAGAATCTGAGATTCTTTCTTCAACCTCTTGTATTCTGTTGGTTATACTTGTTTCTCTAGTCTCTGTTATTTTTCTCAAATTTTCCATATCCAGCGGACGCTCTGTGTTTCCTTCTTTGCCTCCATTTCAGTTTTTAAGTCTTGAACTGTTTCTATTATCTGTTTGATTGTTTTTCATTGTTTTCCTAGGGTATCATTCAATGATTTATTCAATTCTTCAAACTTTCTGTTATATTTCTCATCCATTTCTTTAAGGGCATTCTTTACATGTTGTTTAAGGGCGTCAATCACTTTCATAAAGTCAATTTTTTCTACTTCTTCTTGATGTTGGTGTTCATGTCCCCCTGTTGTGAGGTTGCTGGTTTCGGGTGATTTTAGGTTGCTTTTCAGATTGTTGGGTGAATTCTTGCATTGGCGCCTGCACATCTCTTCCCGCGAATGCTCCCCTATATAAAGTCTTTAACAGGATCGGGTCGTCTTGCCTACTGATGTACCTTCTCAGTGATGGCTCTCCCCAGTAATAGCTCTCCTGGCACTGAGGTCAGGTCTCTGTGCCCAGTGTTGGCTCTCCAGTAGCCTGTGCTGTCTCTCCTGTCGCCGAGATCAGGTCTCCGTGCTGGTTGCATAGATCGTAATCAAAGCACCTACCTTGCTTGGTACAGGCAGGCTATTGAAGCAAAGGAACTCCCACCCACATGGGTACCATGAGGCTTCGGACCCAGTGCCCAGACAGGCTGAACTGGGTGATGTTATGTGCCCAAAGAGAAGAGAGGGGCCAAAGCAGGGAGGTTTCCTGATGCAAGCTAGGTAGGATAGAAAGAAAGAGGCAGTATGAATGCCATAGAGGCCATGCAGAGAGCCCAGGAAGGATGGGGGTTGAGGAACTTCTGAGTTCCCTGTTCCGGGCTGATGCCGTGGGGTCAGCAACTCACCCAGTGACCAGAGTGTTTCGTATTCAAATCTAATGACTTCAAAGTCTCCAACCAAAAGTAAAGCAACCCAGGTGCTTAAAGTTCTAGAGCATTACAACATCTAGCAGTGCTGAAAACCATATGTGTACCTTTTTTTATTTTTTATTTTTGGTCAGTGTTTTTATTTTCTTTGGTATCTTCAGAATCTGAGATTCTTTCTTCTTTCTCTTGTATTCTGTTGGTTATGCTTGTTTCTGTAGTCTCTGTTTGTTTACTTAAATTTTCCATGCCTAGCCGAACCTCTGTTTGTGTTTTCTTCTTTGCCTCCAATTCAGTTTTCAAGTCTCGAACTGTTTTCCATTATCTGTTTGATTGTTTTTCCTTCGTTTTCTAGGGTGTCATTCACTGATTTATTCAATTCTTCAAACTTTCTGATATATTTCTCATCCATTTCTATAAGGGTGTTCTTTACATGCTGTTTAAGGGCATCAATCACTTTCATAAAGTCGATTTTTTCTACTTCTTCTTGGTTAAGGTGTTCATGTCCTCCTGTTGTGAGGTCGCTGGTTTCTGGTGGATTCATGTTGCTTTTCAGATTGTTGGGTGAATTCTTGCATTGGCGCCTGCCCATCTCTTCCTCTGAATGCTCCCCTATGGATCTTCTTTTACAGGATCAGGTCTTCTTGCCTACTGATGTATCTTCCCAGTGATGGCTCTCCCCAGTGATAGCTCTCCTGGTGCCAAGATCAGATCTCCATGCCCAATGATGGCTCTCCCTAATGCTGGCTCTCCTGGCGCCAAGATCAGGTCTCCGTGCCCAGTGTTGGCTGTCCTGTCGCTGAGATCAGGTCTCCGTTCTGGTTGGGTAGCTCGAAAACAGAGCGCCTACCTTCTTTGTTGCAGGCAAGCTATTGAAACAAAGGAACTCCAGCCCACCTGGGTGCCCTGAGGTTTCGGTCCCAGCGCCCAGACAGGCTCAGCTGGGAGATGTTGTGTGTTCACAGAGGGCAGAGGGGCAGAAGAAGGGAGAGTTCTGGATGCAAGCTGGGTGGGATAGGAAGAAAGAGGCAGTATGCAGGGAGTAGAGGGCCTACAGAGAGCCCAGGAAGGATAGGGGTTGAGGAACTTCCGAGTTCCCAGTCCCGGGCTGAAGCCACAAGATCAGCAACTCACCCCTCGCTGGCTCTCCTAGTGCCTAGATCAGGTCTCCCTGCTGGTTGGGTAGCTAGAAAACAGAGCAACTACCTTCTTTGGTGCAGGCAGGCTATTGAAACAAAGGAACTCCCGCCCACCTGGGTGCCCTGAGGTTTTGGTAGCAGCGCCCAGACAGGCTCAGCTGGGAGATGTTGTCTTGTTCTTTTTATTGTGTCCCAGATTTCCTGAAAGTTTTGTGAGGAGAGTTTGTTGTACTTGCTGGGTTTTTTTTTTTTTTTTTTTTTTTTTTGGTCAGTGTGTTTATTTTCTTTGGGTATCTTCAGAATCTGAGATTCTTTCTTCTATCTCTTGTATTCTGTTGGTTATATTTGTTTCTCTAGTCTCTGTTTTTTTTTCTTAAATTTTCCATATCCAGCGGACCCTCTGTTTGTGTTTCCTTCTTTGCCTCCATTTCAGTTTTTAAGTCTTGAACTGTTTCTATTATCGGTTTGTTTTTCATTGTTTTCCTAGGGTATCATTCAATGATTTATTCAATTCTTCAAACTTTCTGTTATATTTCTCATCCATTTCTATAAGGGCATTCTTTACATGATGTTTAAGGGCGTCATTCACTTTCATAAAGTCAATTTTCTCTACTTCTTCTTGATGTTGGTGTTCATGTCCCCCTGTTTTGAGGTTGCTGTTTTCGGGTGATTTCAGGTTGCTTTTCAGATTGTTGGGTGTATTCTTGCATTGGCGCCTGCACATCTCTTCCCGCGAATGCTCCCCTAAGGAACTTCTTTAACAGGATCGGGGCGTCTTTCCTACTGATGTACCTTCTCAGTGATGGCTCTCCTCAGTGATAGCTCTCCTGGCACCGAGATCAGGTCTCTGTGCCCAGTACTGGCTCTCCAGTCGCCCGTACTGTCTCTCCTGTCGCCGTGATCAGGTCTCCGTGCTGGTTGCGTAGATCGTAAACAAAACACCTACATTGCTTGGTACAGGCAGGCTATTGAAGCAAAGGAACTCCCAACCACATGGGTACCATGAGGCTTCGGACACAGTGCCCAGACACATTGAACTGGATGATGTTACGTGCCGAAAGAGAAGAGAGGGGCCAAAGCAGGGAGGTTTCCTGATGCAAGCTAGGTAGGATAGTAAGAAAGAGGCAGTATGAATGCCATAGAGGCCATGCAGAGAGCCCAGGAAGGATAGGGGGTTGAGGAACTTCTGAGTTCCCTGTTCCGGGCTGATGCCGTGGGGTCAGCAACTCACCCCGTGACCAGAGTGTTTCGTATTCAAATCTAATGACTTCAAAGTCTCCAACCAAAAGAAAAGCAACCCAGGTGCTTAAAGTTCTAGAGCATTACAACATCTAGCAGTGCTGTAAACAGTGTGTGTACCATAATTTGATAAAAAGAAATAAAGAAAATAAAGAAAGAAGATAATCAAAAGGTGTTAATTGAATTGGTCTGGAACCTAGCTGAGAATTTCTTCCTATCGTTTTGAGATTGTTCACACTGCTTCCTGCCCTGCACAAGATGATATTGTAAATTCCCATGAAGATTTGAACAGTAAAATGTTCAGGCTTCTCTAATTTCTCCATTGAGCCTTGATATACCATGTGCCCCACAAGAGTCATTGACCTTTCTGCATTCCCCAAAATCAGAATTGCTGTCTCTTTAGAAAGAAAATTTTGTATCCAAAATTCCCTGTTTGTCTGTGGATGCAACATTCTCATTCTCTACAGAGGTCTCCAATTTTTTTTTAACAAAGATTCCTCAGAATTATTCCTTCAGGCACAGAAGGACTCATAATTTTCTGCAGTAACTGAAGTTGACCTCAAAATATTTTCAAGGACTCACTGGGTTCTCAGGCACATTTCTTCTGAACCAGGATGCAGAATCCACTAATTCTCAGGCAGGCTATAATCCAACCATAACATTATAAGAGATTTTCCAAAGAGATGTATAGGTGAACGGAGCTTCTGACTACTTCTTCAGAACTGGGGGTTTCAGATCTTCCAAAATCACCCAGTTTGCCTCAATCTTTACTGCCTAGAACCAAAGTAACTCAAAGCTTTTACCAATAAACTAATAACCTGTCAACAAGAAAGGCTTCAGCCATTACCCTGTCTTTAAAGGAAGACTGACACACCTTTCTTTGAGAATCAGGAGAACTCATCCTTTTCTTGTTCTAAGGGACCTCATACTTACAACTTCAGAACAAGAGTGTCATGCAATATCTTCAATGCTGAAGGGCTCCTGAAATATAGCTTGAGTAGCAAAGGCATGTCTTTCTGTGATGTACCATCCACAAGACAAAATCAATCATTGACCAAACAACACAACATGTTCGCAAACCTTTTATTTTTAGAGCAAGAATATTCCATTGCCAAAGATACCAGGATTAATAGAAGACCTGAAGTATCGAAAAAAATTCCCCAAACACAGTTTAAGTGTGTCCCTCAAAATTTGAGAATTTCACTTTAAAAGATCTTCACCAAATCATAGACATAGATATGGAAGTCATTATCAAACTTGATGAAATACACGGAAGGTTAGATGGGAACTTGGTTAATAATTTTACCTATCTCTTGTGTTCCATCTTGTTTGTTGTACTGCACACTTTTGCCTGCCAAGGAATCCCTGCCTACTTCCAAAATCACCTCTACTGGAGGACATTCTGGCATGATTTTGAGGTTGTCTTTTATTTAGTCATCTAGATGGTGGTAAAGGTACAGGACAGGATCTTCCTTATGATCATGTAGAAACAGGTCCTCATGGTCTGCATCTCATCTGCGACCACCCCACTCAACTCCTCCTTAGAGACCAGCATGATGTGGAGGTTGCCTTCAAGGTAGTCTTCCAGGAGGTGGTAA
>JABTXL010016430.1:0-11118 GCA_025134845.1 Neodon shergylaensis | reverse complement strand
ACAGAATCATAAGGACTTTGTTCCACCTTACCCAAGTCTTCTGATTTGTAACCTGCTTTCCCTGTTTTATTGGCATCAGTATAGAATGTACAGGCTCCAGTTATTGGAGCATCACGGATGATTCGAGGAAGGATCCAAGAAGTTCTTTTTATGAAGTTAAGCCTCTTGCTTTTTGGATAGTTGTTATTAATGTCTCCCAAAAAATTAGCACAAGCTCTTTGCCATGGTTCATTATCTTCCCATAATTTCTTTAGTTCATCAGCAGTGAAAGGCACTATAATTTCTGCCGGGTCTATGCCTGCTAGCTGACGAAGTCTCAGCTTGCCTTTTATAATCAACTCAGAGACTTTTTCCACATAAGTTTTCAGTTTCTTACTTGGTTTATGTGGTAAAAAGATCCATTCCAGGATAATATCATCTCTTTGCATTAAAATTCCTGTAGGAGAAATTTTTGATGGTAATATGACAAGAATACAATCGAGCTCTGGATTCACCCTGTCCACATGTGCCTGTTGTAATCTTTCCTCAATCATTGTCAGTTCCTTTTCTGCTTCAGCTGTTAATTCTCTGGGACTGTTTAAATCTTTATCGCCTTCCAAGGTTTTGTTCAAATGAATTATTAGATCAGTTGTTATCCCAATAGCTGGTCGTAGACTGGAAATGTCTCCTAACAGTCTTTGGAAGTCATTAAGAGTCCGTAGGCGATCTCTCCTAATTTGTGCCTTTTGTGTCTTAATTTTTTGCAAACCTATTTTATAACCTAAATAATTGACAGAATCTCCCTTCTGTATCTTTTCAGGAGCAATTTGCAATCCCCATTTAGGTAAAAGTATCTTTATTTCTTCAAACAGTCTGTTCAAGGTATCCATGGTTGGATCGGATAACAAGATGTAGTCCATGTAATGGTATACAATAGAGTTGGGAAATTTCTTGCGTATTATTTGCAATGGTTGATTCACAAAATATTGGCACAAGGAGGGGCTATTTAACATACCCTGGGGGAGGACGGTCCAGTGGTACCTCCTGGAAGGTTGAGAATTGTTGTAAGTAGGCACTGTGAAGGCAAATTTTTCTCTATCTTCTTTTTGTAAAGGTATAGTGAAAAAACAATCCTTTAAATCAATAACTATAAGAGGCCATCCTTTTGGTAATAAAGAGGGCAAAGGGATTCCAGATTGTAGAGGGCCCATAGGTTGAATAACCTTGTTGATAGCTCTGAGATCTGTCACCATTCTCCATTTACCTGATTTTTTCTTAACCACAAATACAGGAGAATTCCAAGGGCTGGTAGATTCTTCTATATGTCCAGCATCTAATTGCTCTTGGACCAGCTGTTCTAAAGCCTGTAACTTTTCCTCAGCTAGAGGCCATTGCTTCGTCCATATTGGTTTCTCAGTCAACCATTTTAGAGGCAAAGCTGTTGGTATTTCTGAAGGGACTTCAATTGCTTGTTCTTGTATGGCCTGAATGGCCGGTTTTTTCCATTTGTAATGTCTTTTAATATTATTTTCAGAAATATAGGCTCTAGAAGTAGCAGGAATGTTAATTTGGGTATTCCATTGTTGTAATAGGTCACGACCCCATAAATTCATTGCAATATTGGCTACATATGGTCTTAATTTTCCTATTTGTCCCTCAGGCCCTATACATTGAACCCATCTCGTGCTCTGTCTCACTCGAGATAGAGTTCCAATTCCCAGGAGCTGAACATTTACATTCTGTAGAGGCCAATACGGATGCCAAGATTCTGGGGTAATAATACTTACATCAGCACCTGTGTCCAGCAGGCCAGTAATAAAAACGCCATTTACACATACTCTCAGCTTAGGTCTTTGATCATTTATAGCAAGTTTGCCAAAACACACGTAACTCATCTTTCTGATCATTATTGTTTGTAACAGTAGGCATGGGGTTTCCTAATTGTCCTGACAAGGCATGTTCTCTGCAGAAACTGGAAATGACTGAACCATGTTTGCCATGGGGGCCTGTGAGGCCCCCCTCTCACGTTTCCCGTCTGTATTAGGTTACCTTGTCTATCCCTCGTAGATCTGCATTCGTTCGTCCAATGTCTGCCCTTTCCACACCTTCTACATAAACCTGAAGGCTGAGTCCTCCTATTTCTGTTATTTCTAGAAGATGTATTATTATTATTTCTGAAAATCTGTTGTTTACAATTCCTTTTCATATGACCCATTTTGCCACAATTAAAACATTTGGTATTCTGGTGTCTCCTTTTACCATTGGAAATTGCTTCTTCTACCCATGCTTCAGTGCCATAATCATATGTTTCAACATCCAGTGTATGTAAGACCCATTCTTCCAAGGGTGCTGATCTGAGCTTCAAAGGCCCCAAAATCTTTTTGCATTCCACGTTTGAATTTTCATAAGCCAAAGACTCAATCAAAACGCGTCTTGCATCTGAGTCAGGTATCCCTATTTGCACAGCCTTAGTAAGTCTTTGTAAAAAATCACTAAGGGGTTCTCTCTGACCTTGTTTAATGGTGACAAATGATTCCATTTTCTGTCCTGGGTCTTGTACCCTGTCCCAAGCACTTAAGGCTGCTGTAGTGCACAGGAAGAGTGTGTTTTCATCCAAATTAGCTTGTTCTTGAGGGTCAGAAAAGAGTCCTTCACCTAGAATTTTATCTATGGAAATGTCATTTCCCTTTGCCTTTTCTAGCTGTTCTAAACGTTTAGCCTCTTGCCTGAATAAGCATTTCCATTTTAACTGCGGCCCACTTTCAAGGACTGCAGAACTCAGCTGTAGCCAGTCTGAAGGGGTGGCTCTGCTTATCGATGCCCAAGATTTTAACATCTCTTTAACAAAGGAGGCATGCATCCCAAAAGACATGATAGCCTGTTTAATTTCCATGAGATCATTCATACGGACAGGCTCCCATGTATCTTCCTTGATGATCCTAGGGTTTTTGGAACCAATCACCTTCTCTGTGGTTATTACTGGAAAAGCAGCTGTAGGTATAGTTTTGTAGAAATTGTCCCGGAAGGATTTACCCACAGGTGTAGTTAAAGTTTGCCTTTCTACTGTATGTTCTTCTTCATCAGAATTTAGAAATTCCTCAATCTTTTCGATTCTATTCACCATTGCCTTCTGCAATGTATGTATCTCCTGTCCAGAATTATGTTCTAAAGCCTTCATTGAGGATTCTAAAGTATGAAGTTTGTCCATTAGAGATAAGTTCTCATCTTTGGACATAATTTTTATGGCATAAACCGTGCCTTCTTGTATTGACAATCTTTCCGCCAGTCTGTCATAAGTTTTAGACAAAATTCAATTGTCACATTCAACAGTTTTGATTTTCTCAGTTAATGTTTCAATCCCTTCAGAAAGTGACTGTTGGAATTTACGATTCAAATCAGCTGACCCTTCTTCCATATTAATGAATTTCTCCTTAAAATCAGCCTGAACCTTTTCTAAATTTGTCAACAGAGTCTTGTTAAAGAAAGATCTGTTCTCTTCCTGTAGAACTTTAAGCTGATTCTTGAGAAGATCATTGTCATGCTTAATAGTTTTTAGACATTCAACCTGTGCCTTAAGAATCCTGGATTCGTCTCTTAAAGATTCCATCATAGTTTTGTTGTAAAACCAGCTAAAACCAAGGAAAACTACTACTCCCAGAAATATCCATAGATGTGGGATGTTAGACACCTCTTGTAAGATTTCCCACATGGCACATTCAAAAAGATTGTTAAAGTTCTGAACTGTGATATTCTCAGACTTTTTTTTTTTTATAAGAAAAAAATTTTTTTTTTACCTGCAATGACTGGTTCCTGCCAGTGGTGGCGGAAGAGTCTACTTGAGTCCACGTGGAGAGGCTGTCTGAAAGAACTCAAAACCAAAATTTATTGTTCTGCCTGAGGAGTTGCGGGAGGGGTCACCTTGAATCAAACCAACTCTGCCACTGTGGCGGTTTGTGTTGCAAACCGCAGGCAGGCAGGCAGGCAGGCAGGAAGGGGTTAAAAGGCTGTGAGCCTGAGAGCACTAGCAAGCCGGCAAGCGGGCCCGCGTGGGGGAGGGAGGAGGGAGGAGACTGTAGGGGCGGCCGTACGCCCGCTCTGGGAAAGCGCAGAGGCTGGTCGGCGGCGGCAGCTCTGTTGGTGTGGGGGCCACGAGCAAAACCAAGCGACCGTGACCGGAACGCGCTGAGAGAGGCTATCTCTGCCTCCTTGTGCAAATCCTACCGGCGTGCACCACCACAACCGGCAATTGCTCTGGTGAGCGGGTGCCAGGTGCAATCCAAGGACACAGTGCCGGCGCGGGCTGGATGGGAAAAGCACACCGAGCAAGCCGGCTAGCAGGCGCGGGGGAGGGAGGCGGAGCGAGCTACCTGCTTGATTTCAAAGGCTTCTCGACCTCCCTGTGCCGGGGCGGATCCGCCCCACGTTGGGCGCCAAAATGTGGGCGGTAATTGATAAATCCAGACAATTGTAATATATACAACTTTAATAGAAAAATTCAACTCACAAGTCCAAAGTTGCTGCGCAGCACAGGAAACTGGAAACAGGGGAGGAAGCACAGAGAGCTTGCAGCTTCTGCGCTCTCCCTTTATCAGTAGAACTTCGCCCCAGGCAACCCCGCCCAAAACAGGTGGGGCCTATCCCTACAATCTACTAGTTCCCCAGTTCCTCAAAAATAGCACTACCAGTATTCAAAATACAAACCTATGGAAGAATTTCACAGGCTTGCACAATAGATTTTGTATAAACACAGTCTTATACCTAGTGTATTTGCAATATCAAAAATATCCTAATGCCACATATACTAATGCATACTTGTAATCCCAGCAGCATTTGGGAAACTGATACAGAATTGTCACTTCCTTGAAGTCAGCATAGAGTACAGTATTGAGACCATGTCTAAAGAGTAAATAACTCACTATTTAATAATTTATATCTGTTATAATTAATTGGCTCGAAGTTTACCTAAATATATGTCATCTCTTAGTGTACATCTGTGAAGGAAAATACTTCCTGTTGTGGACAGAATGTTCATGTTGCCATTTTCCATAGTATGAAGCCTTATTTCCCAATATGGTGCTGCAAGGGAGGCCTTTGATGAGCTTAATGTCCTTAAATGGAGATGAGTGATCAGGAGGTGTTTTTCTCATGGCTCTGATCTTTTGCTCTCTCTCCATTGTGAGGCTACAAGAAAAGCACTCTCTGTAAACAAGGTAAGGAGCTCTCACTGTGCTCAGCATCACTAACCAGCATCTTGAATTTAGACTTTCTGGCTTTTAAAGACTAAGAAATAAGCATTTTCTACTTAAGCCACTCAGTCCATAAAATTCCTATAGAAAAACCTGTATCAATCATACCAGCATATTCCCTGCATTTATACTAGTTTACTATGGAAACACAAGATAATAATTATCACTTAAGAGAGAAATTTGATATTTCAACATACAATGTTATATGGAGATAAACAGTCTTTCTAAAGTATAACAATAGTTTCTTTTAGTAGAATGAAACTAAGTTCTAGCACTAGGTCTGATGTCATTTCCAAGGACATAATAATATATCTGATGGGTAGTGTGAACATTAATGGAAGGTTGGTGTATGGAAGGATGGGGTGAAAAGTTCTTTATTCCCAACATCCTCTAGCTCATTTATGTCACCTACCAATGCAACCTCTACTCTAGTGTATATGCATCTAATTGTTTAAAAATATTATGGGAACCTTTTCTTTCAAAACAGTCCCCTTACCACATTTCCTACACAGCAGCTTTAGCCGCAGCCTCTTCTCCCAATCTGCTCACTGCATAACCTTGTTTTCTAGCATACGTTTGCCTTGAGTTGGTCTGGGGCTAGGCTTTCTGGCAGGTAGAGCAGGGCAACTAATAAAGTTAGTGCTTCCCCCCGCACTTGCTCCTCGGGAAATAACACCATTAAGTTACACCAGGTGGAGGGAGAGTCTTCAGCATAAAAGGGTTATAAAAAGAAATGCAATTAAGTAGGGGGGTGAAGCACACTGTGTTTTAAGAGTTCTCAATGCTAGAAAATTCTAATGTTTAAATTTTGTTCTAGCGCTTTCTACATAATGTATCGTCGAGTACACCTTTTTTTTTCATTGTTAATTAGAGGATCTTTGATCTTGCTCCTTTTGTAATCAGCATCTGCCTGATGGATCAGACAAGAAGATAGGACCGAATAGTTCTCATAATAGGCCATTAGATATCTGATATAGCCTCATTAGCATTCATACAAATGTTTTAAAGGACAAGAGGTCTCATGTGTATTTCAACTCTAAAGTAGTAGGTAGTATATATCAGTAATTTAATCTTCTGAGAACAAAGGTATGGATATTAAGGAATTCTACCACTGAAAAGCATATTCAAGAAAAAAAATACCGCTGATCATTCAGGAAACACTTTGCTGGAGATGCTCATTATTAGAATTCAGACTATTTTTAGTGTGTAAAGCAGAACAGCTTAGCTTTCTAAGGAAAGTGAGCATGCTTCATAATCTATAGCTAAGCACTGCAAAACCCCTCTTGTTAATACAATGCAAAGATATTTTCCATACCTGGAATTGTGTTGTTCCTGATATGGCTGTCTGGGTTGGGTGTTTATGTCTTCACTTTTCAAAGGAATTTGTTAAGACTTAGCTTCAGTGTCACTATAAAAGGATAGGAGAAGAATGAAAGCATTCGATTTCTATGTTCACTGATCTTCTTAGATGACCCATATAGGTTAGCTGGAAAGTGTGGCCACAAAACTCAGTGTGGACTCAAGTTTGCATAAAAGTACTCAAGGAAAAATAGAACTACCACATATTCTTTTAAAAGTAGCCTAAATTAGTTCAGATGGATTAATTGCTTTCCAATTTACCTTCTATAAATAAGACAGAAGACAACATGCAACACAAGCTCCCAGCAGAGAAATAACCATTGAAGTAGCTGAGGCAAGTGCTTCTTATATGACTACTAGCCACACAATAGTTAATGTCCTGTTTAATCTCTATGGTACAAGTATCCAACACTGGTCTGAGAACTTATGCCTCTCTTAGGTGCCTTTTTTTGTTTGTTTGTTCACTTGCCTTTGAGATAGTTTTACTACTATCTAGCCCTGGCTGGAGTGGAACTCACTGAGTAGACTGGACTCAAACTAATAGAGATCCTTCTGCCCTTGCCTCCTGAATGCTGGGTTTAAAGGCAGGTGCCTCCAGGCCTTTCTATTTTATGTATATGTATGAGTTCATAATACATGCCTGCATACTTATGTCATATGTGTTTATGTGCAGGGACCTGAAATTGATGTTGAGAGTACTATGAATAGTCCCTATGTTTTGTTTCTTGATGCATGTATCACTGAACCCAGAGTTGGAAAATTCCTGAAAATCTAGGGAATCCTCTTTCTTTGCTTCCTAACAAGTGCTGTGATTACAGGGAGGTTACCATGACTACCTGGCCTTTGTGTGGGTTCTAAGGATCTGAACTCAGGTCTTCAGTCTTGAACAACAAAGGATTGGTTGCTGGGCAAGCAATTTAGCAGCTGAGCCATCACCAGAGCCTCAAGGTTCACAGTTCTTAACACTATCTTATAATCACGGTTCATACCCTAAAGTTTCAAATAATCTGACAATTAAAGGATTTTTGCATCCATCTAGTTTGTATTATCCTGTAAGGCCATGAGAAATTATATTGGTGTGTGATTTTGTTGTATAAACATTATAGAATGTATTTACAGAAACTAAGACACAGGCAGGTAATATGACCTTGTGGGATTCTGTATGTATATTGATAGGCACTGACTTAAATAATTGTATGCATCACCATACTGGTTTCTAGCTTTGTATCTTAACTCTCAGTCACTTCTAACATTCGGACATCATTGATTCTCGATGCTACTTAAAAATTCTTGTCATATGCTCTGTCGTTTCCTCAGGTGCTATGTCAGACCCAAGAAATGATCCAGACAAAAAGAAAACTACTAAGTTTGGGTAGATTATACTCATACAAATAAAGAAATATGGGTCACAGTGACCTATTTAAATACTTATTTAGATTGTGAGATTTCAGAAACCTCATATTAAATGTGTTATTCGGCTCTGGCATCTGACAGAGTGGTCACTGCCTGGCCGCTGCATCCCATTTTGGAAATGGCTGTCTTGTAGCAAAGGATGGATTAACATTTTCTATGTTGAAGACTGAGATGAAAATGCTCTGTGTAAGTTATTAACAACCATTTGCAGGATTAAGGAGTTCCTCGATATAGGCTGATGGCAGATATGCTAATGGTCCTGAAGAAGCCATTACAGTTTATGGTATCAGTGATCTGATGAGAGAATGTAATAGGAACATCATTGCTCTGACCTAGCAAAATATCATTCATACCTTATGAGATAGAATAAAAGGTATTAAACTTACATGATAGCTTAAGGTACAAAGAATTGTGGGAAAATGGTAGGTGACCTTGTGGATCATGTCTTTCTCTGATACCAAGGAAAATAATGACAGACAAAATGGCAAAAAAATGTTTATTTACTTAAGAAGTATTTCCATTGTATCTGGGAAGATTCACTAAATGATTAAAATAAAATAATCACAAATAATAAAATAGTAGAAATCAACTACAGCATTAATAACCACACAGAATTTCTTCTAATGCCTATGTGATCCAGATATGAGTTTTTTCCTGGTGTTGTGAATCATCCTGAAGAAAACCCACAACCCCTTACTCTTCCAATTCCTGGTCTCAGATGATTAGATATGTAAACAACCATTTTACATAACGGGATTTTGAAGTTTATTTGTCTATGAGCTTTGTATGCTTTGAAACACTCTCTGCACACTTACATTTGAATATGGCTATTCAGCCTGCAAACAGGATCCTGTGAAGGCAGGACTAGTTGCATCTCTGTTTCAGTTGTGCTTATGCTTTTCTTGTGCTCCTCTATCTATCTATCTATCTATCTATCTATCTACCTATCAATCATCTATCTATCTATCATCTGTCTATCTATCTATCTATCATTTATATGAATCCTTCATATGTTTTACTTGTGGGGATCATGTTTTGTATTTCTCTTGATTTGTCATAGCTGTACCTTGGAAGGCACCAGGGGAGTCTGAATCAATACGCTTAAGCAGTGTCACTGGTAGGGAAATTAGACTTTAAGTGAGAAACAGCTTGAATGAAAATTAAGGGAAATAAATTGAAGAGGGGAAACTCCTCATAACTACATATTTCTTATTGCATTTGTATTTATTTCAATAGGAGGAGAAAAACAAATCAGGGAAACCCTCTGGAGAGCAAACAGGCTTTCCGCTCATCTCAGCTGTATCAAGAGTAATTATGCTTTGTCCAGTCATGTGGCTTTATTGGCAGTATCATATTTATTCACTTTAGTCTATTAACCAAGCCTCCTTCCCTTTTCTCAGAATCTTATAGCCTTCACAAAGGTAAGATAGCATGGATATTTCAAATAGAGACATTAGGACAGAGACATGCTGTACAATTTGCCTGTGCTCACAGAGATCATGGCAGAGAAGATATTTGAAGTGTGTGTGTGTGTTATAATACATGGCTAACAGTGGGTTCAAGAGTCAGATGTTCTGTTAAAATGTTGCCCTTAATCTAGTACTATTGGTCTTTTCTTAAAAATAATACAGAAGTTATCAATTTAATAAATAGACAATTCTGGAAATAAGCAGTTCTATTGTTGTAGAAGATGCACAAGGTACAGGGGCTAGAAGTTTAGAAATGAACAAAGGATGAAACAAAGTCCATTGGACAGTTTGAACATACATGCCATCATCATTGTCTTTCATTTGCAAATCCTCATATGTTCATACTGATCCAGTTTCTCAGTGGTTTCCAAAGAAAGGGAAAAGCCAAATGCTCTCAGCATCATTTTCCTACCGGGGATGCTGATGGAGTCAGAATGGAAATGTGACAGCAGGGAAAATGACTACTTACATCATTCCTGTAGACGACTTCATCAGTGAGTGTATGCTGATACTCTCACAGTTTCTTTAGAGTCCTCTCCACACTCATGACTCAGAGTAAACACTCAGTATAGCAAGCTGGCAAATGTGTGGACACAAAGGAGGCTAGAAAGAGCTTGGAAGTAAAAGGCCATCAAGCAAAAAAAGAAGACTCTGCCTATTGAAATAAATCAAACCACATTCTAATTTATACTTTCATTAGTCTTCAGCATCCAGGGAACAGATCTTCTCCTCTATATCTCTTGTATTTATTGTAAAGGAAGAAACCAGTGGTTATTTTCTCTTTATTTTTCTGTCTCTCTGTCTCTCTTTGTGTCTGCCTCTATCTCTCTCCGCCTTTCTCTTCTCTTGTTCTTCTTCTGAATTTTAAGACAACCATATATTTACCGAAGAGCAACAGGTATCTAGAGTCTCAGCACATCCATCATCATGTACGAGTTTGCATTTGGACATGAACCCAGCTGACATGGTGAGTTTGTCTCAACAGAAATTCAGTCTTGGTACGCTGAGGCCAAGCCTTGTTCTGCTTTCACTGGTCTCCCCCAAGGCCACTGTTCTGTTTTCCCAGCCCTGAGTGTTTCACACACTTTTTGTTTTTTGAACTTCAAGAGCTCTGAGGAGTCATGTAATGGTTGACAGTTTTGTAGAAAAATTATGAACTTGCAATTGTGAGATGCTTTCCTTCTGGTTACATGGGGCTTACAGGAGGCCCTCATGGGGAGAAGGGCCACTGTCATTATATAGTGTCCAGATCACATGCTGCCAATGTGATGTGGCCCTGAAAGTGTTAACCATTGTCAATGAAGCTAAGGTAAAGTTTTCTCAGTCTCTCTACTAGAAGTTTCCTCACCCTCTATCCTATGGGTTAGAACATCTACAAAGAAGTGCAAAACTTCTTCAGTCTGGAAATTTTTCTTAAAATGTCAACTATATTTAGTCTCTGAAAGACAAAACATCCCCAAACCAAATTAAAGAGCAACAACAGTTCTGCTTTTGTTCGCCTAAAAATGTACTGAGCACATGGGGAAAGGGAAAAGTGGACTTAATAAAAAGTATTTTTATTTTATTTTATAGCATATAAAATGAATGAAATATATTTCATTTTCCCTTCCTTTTCCTCACTCCAAATCCTCTCAGGCAACATTGTAGAAAAG